>JABUQX010054285.1:22500-30000 GCA_015478945.1 Trachelipus rathkii | reverse complement strand
CGACAGAAATTACTAAACTTTTTTCAGCACAAGTTCAATCAGCGACTTGACAGTACGAGGTCGAAAACGTAAAAGCTTTGATTTTGAATAATTATTCCAGCATATCAACTCCAGCTATTTAACTTCCTCAAAAGTGTTCCGGTTTCATGATTCCAATATTTACAATTTAAAACACACAACATCTTTTAAGGAATAAATATAGTTTGGCAAAGAGTTAATAATTGAAATGCACACGAATTTGAGACCAAAAGCATATTGAAACGCAAACTTTCATTACGAAATATTTTAAGCTATTGATTCGCATTCCAATTTTAATACACTGGGCGGGGGCGATGGCACGGATTTCGACGAATTCGTGTCATTTAAAAAAAAAACAAAAAAAACAAAAAACAAAAGAATTTGATTAATCAGAACTCTCGGATGATTCCGATTCCGATTCCGATTCATTACCGATATTCAAAAATTTCGAACGGGCTACTATAGCTGCTTTCCTTCTGGGACGCAACGAATTTGCAACCGCGGGAGTATCATTAATTGTGGTAGGGGCAGGAATTGTTACTTGCTGAGATGATGGTGGTAATGGAACCATTGAATTTGAAGCAGAACTATTTCCATGAGATTTGACTTGATTTCCACTGTGTGTTAATGATAGCTCTAAAGGGAATAAATGCTTTATGGGGTAAACATTCATTTGACCTCCAGGAGTTCGAACCTGGACTGAGCGAACCTTATTATCATCTCCATAAATAAGCAGTTGAATAATGCCCATTTGCCAATATGGTCGCTCTTTGACCGGACTTTTAATAAGTACGATGTCTCCTACTTTCACCCTATTTTTCCATGAGACTTGATAGAGGTCTTTTCCCATCTCTCTCAAACTTAATAAATACTCATTATACCACCGAGTCCGGAAGTCTTCGAATATTTCAGTAGATCGTTTAAGGGATTGGATTAGTTCTTCTCTTGAAGGGGAATCGGTAGGAATGGGTTCATTTAATACGATACTTGAATTAGCTAACGGTTTTAAAAAACAGTTAGGAGTGAGAGGCACTATATCATTATCCGAAGAAGTATATGTTAATGGCCTCGAATTGATAGCATTAGCAATGTCTGCCAATGCTGTTGTGAAATCGAAGTATTCCAAATTTTTACGTCCAACAGTCTTATAGAGACAATTTTTAACAGTCCGAATTGACCTTTCCCACATACTTCCCATCCAAGGGCTGTATAGGGGAATGCGGATATGTTTAATGTGATTTTTACGCAAAAATTCGGAACCCACCTCTGATACAACAAACTGCTCGAGAGCATCCGCACCTTTATTAAAAGATCGGGCATTGTCGCTATATAAAAATTCAGGGACTCCAAACCTAGCCACAAAGCGTTGGAACGATTGAACGAATGCCCTAGCAGACATATCTGGGATAAGATCCAAATAGACACAACGAATATTGAGGCAGGTGTAAAGAAGAATATACATTTTTTGAGGTTGGGTGGACCCTTTAATTTTAATGAAAAAATGTTTAGTAAAATCCACTCCAACATTTGAGAAAGGACGATAGAAATTGACTTGCGCTTTTGTGAAATTAGTAAACTTCGGATAAGAATAAGAAAAGCTGTTGAACTTTGTACAAGTCACACATTCCGATAAAACTCTTCTTATTGTATGACGAGCTGAAGTTATCCAGTAGCCCTTTAAACGAATGAAGGTCAAAGTAGCTTGAATGCCAAGATGTTTACAAGAAACATGTGCATCTCTGACAATCAGGGTGGTAAGATGATGGGACTTGCCAAGGACTACTGGATTGACTATCTCGAAACTATAGTAGTTAGTGCGAGACAACCGTCCTTTACTTCTTATAAGACCCAAATCGTCCAAAAAGAAGTTCAGGCGAGAAACTAAATCAGGTGGTTTTGAAGAAGTTGATCCCGATTGAATCTCTCTCAAAAAACGAAGTTCGACAGGAAAACTTTCTTGTTGCATAATCTTGAGCAAGAAAAGTCGAGCTTTCCTATCATTTTCAATAGGATCGATGGAAGATGTGCCGAATTTGTAGAGTAAAGCACATACTCTTAACAAAGTTGAAAGGGAAGAATACTTGGTCATGTCAATAATAGGAGGAGGTGGGGCTTGAATGACTGTGAAGGTAGTTGAAAGCCCTTCCTGTACACTCCTTGTTTGCTGATAACTAGGCCAATACACTTGGTCGTGTTTAAGCCAAGCTGGTCCATTCTTCCATAGTTCGAGCTTCTTCATGAATTCGCGACAGGACAAACCACGAGTTATAAGATCTGCAGGGTTTTCATCTGTTTTGACGTAGTTAAATGAGATCGGTATTAAATTATCGTTTCTCATAGATGAAACCATACTCTTAATGTCCTGTATACGATTCCGAACGAAAATTTGTTTTGTCCTGCTACCTCCTCCAGCTACCCATGCAAGAACGATTTGGGAGTCAGAGAAGACGTTGACCTTACTAAATTCAACCTCTTGTAGGCTAGTCACGATCTGCGGAAGGCATTTAAGCGCCAGAAAGATGGATAAAAGCTCTAAACAAGGAAGGGTTTTTCCCTTGAGAGGAGCTACTTTAGATTTGGCCCACATTAACGAAGGACCTTGTTCTGGGGAGGTGATGTAAGCCGCAAATCCATAGCTCTTTGAACTAGCATCGCAAAAGATGTTAAGGGTTGCATTAGTCGATGAGGTATCAAAACAAAAACGATTGAACGATAAACTCTTAAGAGAGTCAAGATCGGCCCTTAATTTTTCCCAATCCTCCTTTATTTCAAGATCGATAGAGTCATCCCAACTCATTTGTTTTTCCCATATACGCCTCATCAAAAGTCGACCTCTCAATGTGACAGGAAGAAACAAAGAAAGAGGATCAAAGATTTTATTAACTTGAGAGAGCAGATCTCTTTTTGAACTGACTGATGATAACTCAAAGTCTGCGAGTCTTAGGGTGTCATTACCAGGATGGTAAAGGTAACCTAGAACTTTTTCCTCTTCGCAGTTATGGGAAGAAAACATGTTATCCTGTTTTATTTGAGCCTTAAGATTTGAATGGTTAGTGTTCCAAGAACACAAGTTGAATCCTCCTTCCTTCATTCTTTGAACTGATGTGGTGTAAATGTTTCTCAGTACTTCTGGGGACGAGTGAGTGTAAATAAAATTATCTACATAAAGATTATTTATCAGAAGACGAGAAACTAAATCATAAGGATAGTTATTCTGAATGTGGTGTCTAATAACAGCTCCCAAAATGTAGGGAGAAACAGCAAGTCCGAATATGATGGTTGCGTACCGATAAGTAACAAGCCTGCCATCTTCTTCCCAGAAGAAACAAAACTTGTTACGGTCACTTTCTTGCTTGAGATAGATTTGTAAGAAAGCTTTAGATATGTCCGCAACAACCACATATTTATTGGTTCTAAAAGCTAAAAGAAGACGAAGAAGGGGAACCAACAAATCTATACCTGGATAACAAGCTTGATTAAGAGAAGGAGCTCCTTTTGTACGAAGACTGCAATTGAATACAGGTCTTATCTTAGTTGATACCTGATCAGCCATTCTTATGACAGGCCTGTGGGGAACCCATACATATTTATGGAAGTCCTTCGGAGATACTTTGATGATTTCAATTATGCCGTTTTTCAGCTGCTCTTTAAAGACATCACTGTATGCTTTGTCGAGTCCCTGATTGTTGAGACGATTCTTGACTCGTTTTAGTGTACTTAAAGCAACATGATAGTTGGATGGAACTTGATGCAGCAAATCCTGAATCCAAGGGATTTCGATGTGGTACTTTCCATCGATAAATTGAATGGAGTTGTGGAATTTAGTTATAAATTCTTTGTCAGTAGTACCATAATCTTTTTCTTCCTGAATTCCCATGGACTCCAGACTGTACAGATGCTCCAGACCAAGTTCAGTATCCTTTTGATTCGAGGAAAGATCGATGACATCAGGGTAGGAAGGATGGGGATCTAGAATTGAGTTTACGAGGGTTTGAGGAGCGTTGACAAATTGGTAGGGCAATGAAGAGACAGACATTGTTAGTCATGAATCTTCCTCATCATGTTCTCGTGATGAGTTAACAGACTGCTTTCTGTACAGAAAGTCTTTTTGATGTGGAAGTAGAAAAGAATCCACAGGACCGAAAGGAACTAAACCGAAACAAGTTGAAATAGCACTTCCTTCCAAACATTCTACCATTTGGAAGTGCCTCATATGACAAAGAGTGTCAGTGCCAAGCAAAAGGTCGATGTTATTCACAGAGTCCCCATAAGGACCTACAAATGAGTTATCAGCTACTTTGTATTTTGACGAAATTCTACAAATAGCAGATGCCAGTCCATTAACAGTAAAACCCACATCTAAAGAAGGGTCTACAAGAACAGGAATTGATATAAATGAATCACAACAACAGTTGAGATCCAAATCAACCAAATAAGAAGAACGAACCTGCTCTCCGATGAAGGTTTTGATGGGATTGTCAATCTTGGGTAATTGCTCACAATTGATGTCGAATTTATTGAGCAATCTTGGACTAGCATAGGTTCTCTGTGAACCTAAGTCGATTAATGAACGAACAGGCACAGACTTATTCTTGTGTCTTACTGTGATGGTGATGGTAGGTAAGATTTGGGAGGCAGATGACTGTCCGGTATTGATACACAAGTGGTTGCTAATACCAGAATTACTTTCTTCATCGGCATCTTTTCGATTGTTGTTCCGATGTTGAGTATGAATTTCAGATGGACAAAGAGCTGTGAGATGCTTTCTACTCTTGCAATTTAAGCAAGGGTACTTAAGGTTGAGTGTTTTTGCTGGACACTTATCCACCATATGTTTCAAGCTGGAACAGTTGCTGCACAGCTTAAGCACAACACATCTGTCCCTTTTGGCCTTAGGAGATTCATAAACTGTGCATTCTGAAAGGAAATGCTTCCCACTGCACAACTTACATTTAATTTCAGAAGATGCTTGAATATTTGACGAAGATGGAGATGATGTCTTTTTATTCACACTATCACCTTTAGATGTATTGAAAGTATGACTCTGTTCAGATGGTACAGAAGGAAACTTTTTCAAATTTCTGTTTCTCCTTTTTGAATCAAAAGAAGAACGAGAAGAACCAGAAGAGGGAGATTGAGTGTAAGATTTTGGAGTTCGAAATCTTTCCATATTATGAATGATTTGATTGTGTTCTTTGAATATAAGGTTGATGGAAGGATATTGTTCCTTCGTAGACAGCTTCAACTCTCTCAAAAATGAAATAGGAAGCTTATCAACCACGATATGACTTATTAACTTGCAACCGGATGAATCCTCTTGAAAAAAGTCAACTCCAAGTTCCTTAAGTTCCTTCAAGTTAGCACGAACCTTTAAAATGAAAGACCGGACAGGTTCCAACTGTCTTCCGTCAAGAGGCGGAGCCGAATCTAACTCATGTAAAATAGAGTCAATAATGAATGCTTTATCTAGATAATGTTCCTTTAAGATGGTTAAGGCAACATCATAATTGTCATCCGTGCCTGACAAGAACTCAATGTCCTTCAGAGCATATCCCTTCAAATGTGATTTTAAATATTGAAGTTTGATGGCCTTTGAGATGTCTCTTCTCTCTCCATATACGTTATTGAAAGATTGGAGAAAAGAGCGGAAAGAATGCTTGTCTTTATCTCCCGAGAAATCTCCACACTTTAATGCAGGAATCTTTAAGCTAGAAGGATAATGACAGCAATTCTCCTTTGAGTTTGACTTCTCTGAAGAGGCACTAGACGACTTTCTTGAATCCGAATTATAACCATACTTGTCTTTTAACAAGTGAAGCGCTTTAGCCATCTTAATATGGTAGGTATCAGTGGCTGTAAGTTCTTCGTCAAGTATGGCTTGGTCAACTTTCGTATATTCAGCCCCCAATATTAAGTTTTCAATGATGGTGTCTTGAGCTTTAATTTCACTCATGACTGTTGTCACCTTTTCAAATACAGTTTTTACAACAACTGGATCGTAAAAGGTGGGAGAGTCCTCATCACCTTCCTCTTCTATAGGAAAGTGTTTACAACAGAGAGTAAGTTTTCTTCTTAAGTGTCCCCTTTTTAACCTAAGAGGACCCAAGTCTTTAAGAAGACTTGACTTGAGGCTAGATATTTCCTCTCCTGAAAGATCTGTAGGCATTAGGTCTTGAAAATCAGCAGCCTCTTTCAGATCTAAGTCTTGAATGATGTCCATATTGATAGTAGAAAGAACAAATCGAGAAAGAATGGAACGAATGAGAAATAATACACTAGTGCGCAGTAACTATGTCAAAAACAACCACTGAGCATATACTATGTCTATGTTGAAAATCTATGTGAAAACAACTACTGGCGCATAGACTGATAATCGAAAACAATCACCGCGCATACTATGTCAAAACCAAACACCTGCAACAATAGACTAATGTCGAAAAATAACACAACCCGGCATAGACTATGTCGAAAAAACAATCCCCGCGCATAGGCTATGTCGAAAAACAAACAACTGCGCATAGACAATGTCGAAAAATAAACACTGCACATGACTATTCGAAAAACCAAACTGCGCAAACAATGTCGAACAACAAACAGCTGCGCACAACTATGTCGGAAAACAGATCACCGCGGCATAAAGGCTATGTCGAAAACAAACACGCGCATAGACTATGTCCGAAAAAGTAAACCATGCGCATTAGACTATTGTCGGAAAAATAAACACTGGCCGCATAGACTATGTGAAAAATAGAACCCTGCGCATAGATTGTCCCGAAAAATAACCTGCGCAATAGACTAATGTGAAGAAATAAACGCATGCCGCATTTAGACGTATTCCGAAAAAATAAACACTGCGCATTAACTATGTCGAAAAATAAACTCTGCCGCATAGACTGTCGAAAAAATAAACCCCTTGCGCATAGCTGAGTTGAAAAACAAGACTGCGCATAGACTATGTTGAAAGACAAGCACTGGCGCACAGCTATGTCGAAAACAATCACCGCGCATAGGCTATGTCTATGTCGAAAATCTATGTCGAAAAACAACTACTGCGCATAAACTATGTCGAAAAACAATCACCGCGCATAGGCTATGTCAAAAAACAAACACTGCGCATAGACTATGTCGAAAAATAAACACTGCACATAGACTATGTCGGAAAACCAAAACTGCGCATAGACTATGTCGAAAAACAAACACTGCGCACAGACTATGTCGGAAAACAATCACCGCGCATAGGCTATGTCGAAAACCAAACACTGCGCATAGACTATGTCGAAAAATAAACCATGCGCATAGACTATGTCGAAAAATAAACACTGCGCATAGACTATGTCGAAAAATAAACCCTGCGCATAGACTATGTCGAAAAATAAACCCTGCGCATAGACTATGTCGAAAAATAAACCCTGCGCATAGACTATGTCGAAAAATAAACACCGCGCATAGGCTATGTCAAAAAACAAACACTGCACATAGACT
>JABUQX010054284.1:2500-25333 GCA_015478945.1 Trachelipus rathkii | reverse complement strand
AGAGTTGTTTGAATATGTACTGATTATACTGCATTTACCTGCTTTAGATACTGGAAAAGAACGCTGTATATAAGCATAGTAGTAAGGAGGTTATGATAATTTGTTGATATACATTATGTATGTAAAATTAGATAATATTAGAAGATATGCTTGAAACAGTATGAATAGGTTGTTTGTATATCATGTTAAGCATTTGACATTTGGTGGTTAAGTGAATGGAAACTTTGTAATGTAACAGATTTAATTCAGTACGTAAGTTGTGCTAGTGTCGCTGATACGATTATTTTCATAATCAGATTATTTTATTTTAGCTTTATTGATGTAAAGAAACACTTGTTACATAGAGCCGTAATATTCGTAGATCAGTGATTAATATATACAAAGGTAATGATAATATTTGTCTACCAAAATATTATGATGTTAATGAAAAAATTAGCATTGAAATGTTAGAGCGATATGCTTGAAAAAGTATGAAAGGTTACGGATTGTATATGCCATAGTTAGTATACTATTAGACTGTGTTAAGTTTGGAGAACTTTTTATATTTAACAAGTCTTTTCGTACGTCAGATTGTGCTTAGGTTTGATTGTGTACATTTATTTTCTTAGTCAGGATAATATTTTGTTAGATTTTGATTGTTGTGAAAACTTTGTTTATGTTAAATTATTCATTGATTAAGTATACTAATTAGACAGGGTATATAAAATATTCGTTAAATATCAATCATGTTAATGTAAAATTAAATGATATGTTATAAACATGCTTGACAAAGTAAATGAAAGTAACGTATTGAATGCCTTGTTACTTCTTTTACTGGTGTTAAGTGTGGAATTGTTATGTTACACAGTTTATTCGTACCGTACAATTGTGTAGGTATTGTCGTTTGTACTTACTTTCTCTATAGATTACAGGTTAATGTTATGTTTAGATTAATTGATGTGAAAATCTAGTTGTACGTTTACATATATTCGATTGGATAGTAAATAGTTAGACAAGGTATGACTACATTGTTGGAATCATTACCATGTTAACGTAAAATTAACATTGATAGTTAGGATATGCTTGAAAAAGTAAGAATAGGTACGTATGTATGATATGTTAGTTACATTACTGTTGTTAAGTGCGAACTTTGTTAATAGTTAAAGTTCCAATCTTAGGAAGTTGTGTATAGGTTTGTCGTTTGCGGCCATATAATATTTTTAGTGCAGTGATGCTATGTAACTTATTAATAGGGAAAACTATATGTCCGTTGGCAATATTCGTTGGCCTGTTGTATAAGAACTTGTTTTTTATGTAATGTTTATCAAAATAGATACTCGAAGTGGACTTGAAACAATAAAGATCATAGATCATGGTGGTGGAGGATGGGAAGGGGAGGAGGAGGAGGGGTGTGGGGAGGAGTGGTATGTAATTTATGAAAAATGACACACTTAAGATATTGTTAAAAACTAACAATTTAGTAAAAAAAGTACTTGAATCATGATCAATAGATCATGGACATGGTGGGAGGTTGGTATTAGTTGGTTCGTATTGATTTACTGATTTACATCTTTAAGGTGTATGTAAAACAACATTTTTAATAAAAAATATAGACTTAATCAATAGAATCATAGATTCAATATTAAAAGTTTCATAAGTAGAGGGGTGCGGAGGGAAGGGTGGGTAGTTTTATTTATTGATTTTACTGATTACTGCTTCCTAGAGTATGTAAGCGAAAATGTTTGTCATTAAGACATAGAAAAATAAAAATTTTAGTAAAATTATATTTATAGTAACAAAATTATTTTATTTAAAAAAAGAAAAATATCAAAAATTTTAAAAGTTTTAAAATTAAATTGAGTAACTCCTACCGTAATATTATTTAGAAAAAAATAAAATCAAATATTTTTTACAACTTTACTTAAAGCATCTTTTTATTTTCCCGTTTATTTGCAACTCTAAAATAGATCAGGAGAAACATGGAAATTCTTCTTTACGCCATCCTTCCTCCAATCCTACCTTCTTCCTTCTTCCTCCTCATCTACTCCTTCTGTTTTGCGTTTAGTGCATTCTTCTGGTTTCTAACCCCTCGAGGGTCACCAGATAGCCTTTCTACGAACCTATAACCCTCATATTGAGGTCTACGACTTTATAAACATATTTTTGACATCAATAATGGACTGAAAATATTTATTAACCTAGCACCGCACCGGCTCCAGTTACCGATAGCAGCTGCGACTGACTCCTGGACTCAGAACATCCTTCTCCGACTCTTCCGTTCTTCTACTGGACATCGACTCGTCGACTCCTTTTCTATTTCTCTTATCGGATTTCGTCCAATTTCTTCTTTTGGACCCTCACTCGGGGTCCCCAGAATACCCATTACGAGCTTTTTATAACCATAGCCAGTGCAAGCTGT
Organism: Trachelipus rathkii; assembly: GCA_015478945.1. Taxonomy (NCBI): domain Eukaryota; kingdom Metazoa; phylum Arthropoda; class Malacostraca; order Isopoda; family Trachelipodidae; genus Trachelipus; species Trachelipus rathkii. The sequence continues at coordinate 22,935 of JABUQX010054284.1, read as the reverse complement.
CAACTCGACTCTCTGAATCAGACTCCTTCTCCGACTCTTCGCATTCTCTACTCCAAACTCCGACCACTCTAACTTTTTCCACTTCGATTTAATGCATTTCGCTCCAATTTCTTCTGGGCCCCTATTGGGGTTCCAGATACCATTATGAGACTTATAATTATCCATATTTTCGTGATCTACGAGTTAAGATGGACGAATAATATAAAGATGCAAAGTATTGATTATGTCATACAAATATTTAATACTTCGGCACAGCACGGAGACCAGGCACCAGGTGCCAGGTTCCGAAATCCAAATATCGTATTACGAAACCAAGTCACAAAGCTCCGGGCGAATCCCTCTCCCAAGATTTCAGCCGTCTTACGATACATTTCAATTTTTAGGGGAACGCAGGGCAATCTCGACTACGACGGATTACTTAGCAATAGCTAACATCCAAAGTTAGATGATTCTTTTAAGCCTAAACCAGTAACTATATATATATAATAATATAATATATATATATATATATATATATATATATATATTATATATATATATATATATATTTAATATAATATTAAATAATATATATATATATTATATATATATTATTTATAATAGTATTATATATAACTATATGTGGACTAAAAAGCCCCCCAGGATAGAGTCAATTATTGTAAAGTCACTTAGCATGCATACGAACAAAAGAGTAGACACACTTGTGAGAGACCCAACTTTGCAATTCTCAGTGTACACCCCGTAGCCTGTGACTCTCTAAATGAAAAATTGTAACAAATAGGGTATCATAGCATCTCTACCCCCGATGGAGATGCCTAAATGAGAAGGGGATTGTGGAGGCGACGCCGCTAAAGCGTCCATATTCTCGCGTCTTTTGGTAGAACTCTCGTGCAAGAGAGGTTAGTATATTAGTTAGGTGAGTTGCATCACTCTTATAATTAGTAGTGATTACAGTGATTAATATATTGTTAATCTCTACGATTTAAAAGGTGCTTACTTACCTATATTCATTGTGTAAAGGCCATTTCTGTAATCTCGATCACTGATTAAAATAAAGAATAAACTGATCCAGACTCTCTCATTTTGAAACCCGTCAGATTAATAGCCGCCAGTAAATTAAGATTATTAAGGCGGGAGCAAGAGCGATCACTTTTGGTATAACCATTTTTGGTGAAGACCGTGGCCATTAGGGAGCAATCTGACCCCTGAATTAGTGCCAAATTTGCTAAATTTCAAAATTAATTATAAAAAAAAAAAAAAAAAAAAATCGTCACTGTGATATAGATGCTATCAGATTCGAGAATCTGTAAATCAAGTGATTGATTTATCTAATTTAGCACGTGAAGACATTAATACCCTTCTATAAAGTAAATAGAAAGAAGAAAGTTCGTTGCTACGCAAAATTCGGAAAAAAATAGTTAGCGCAACTTTGGTGAATTTGAACCCAAGCTTAACTAGCCTAAAATTCCAAACATTGCGCTTGAACTCCAAGCGACTCAGCTAAAAATATTCAACGAGTCCAGGAACTGTAGCAGGTCGTTGGACGAATGGGTGAGCACGAAAAACTGAGTTCAAAAGGCGCAAACAAAAAAACGTTTCACGAAACAAGAAGGAAAGAAATCCTTACCTCAACGCCTCAAACTCCTCAACCAAATGGAGGCAGGGCATCTGGGTTTACATCCGGACAGTGAACATGAGCGAGCCAAGAATGCCATCAAAGGCGAGATCAAGGCTTCATGAAATAACCGATTCGAGCTATCAATACTCCAGTCAATTAAGCTCCAATCAATGCCCAGTTCGAATCCCTTACGATGTAATAAAACTGGCTGAAGCTTGCAACAACAGCATCTTTAAAATGAATCGTATTGACCGAGCCGATGACGTGTTCGCTTATTGGCACCGATACTTCCCTTCGTTATGGTATCAAATTAAAAATTCCCGCTTCAGGAGATGCTATATAGACATCCCTTCTTAGAAGACTAGAGAGATTACCTCCCAGCTTCAGAAAACGAATACGAGATGTATTCTAAAACAAGACAACAGCAGACGCAGTTGCGACGTGAATATTTAAAATCGCGTTCAAAAAAGTCCTTGGGAACAGAAAGTTTCGAAAGTCCTCTTAGAACACACCTAATTTGCCCATAGAATTGTTCATTAAGCATTTTGCCCATAAACATCCAGATGTCAGTCTATTCCCTCGCTGAAGAAAACGACTTGTTGAGAATGACTAAAGTGGCGGATGATCTATATAAAAACTTCGTTCGCAAAGATGGACGAAACCAACCACAAAGTTTCGATCAGACTTGGAGCTATGTAAACGCTGTGCGTCCGCACACAAGTCGACATGAAATCGAATCTGTTGGCCCAAAGAACATCGCGCCAAACCCGGTGCACACACTTAACGCCACTCCATCCTCTGACAGCCATCTTTCCACCCAGCTGGCACAACTGAGGGACACAGTCTCGACGCTGGCTGGCACAGTACAGCAGATGCTTCAAGGTCAGGCACAAACAGCTGAGAAAGGTAATATGAGCCGCGGAAGGAGCCAGTCTAAACAGCCGCGTTCAGCTGACAATAATGGGTATACCACAACCTTCATCAATGCTGCAAGCAATCTCTGTTATTACCATTCCAGATACTTATATCTTGCTTACCGATGTGAGGGGGCGGAGTGCCCCCTATACCCATTACTCCATAATAATGGTAACAGAACCACCACCTCACAAAATGCGGAAAACTAGAATCCCGATTGCTGACCACACAACCTCAATATAGCAGTCGGGGAAAATTAGTTCAAAAGAAAAAAGTTTCCTTTCATCCTCAAATAAAAATCATCAACAATACACGCCAAGTTGATAATAAAAACAATGAAATAAACATAATAAATCAAAGTGCCAATATAACTGGTGAAAACTATAAAGAAAATAAAAGAACAACGAAATAAACATAATTAATCAGTAGTCAAAAATAATACTACTACAAATACTGCACTTATTATTACTAACACAATAAAATAATACATAATAATAATAATAATAATAATCTAATAATAATAATAATAATAATAATAATAATAATAAATAATAATAATAATAATAATAATAATAATCACAATATTCACCAAAACAATGAAAATAGTGACCATACAATTGAAAGAAAGAACAAATCCAGTCTTACTGATAAAAAAGACAGGACTCCTCAGAGCCTCGAACCAACCGCTTGTATCGAAATTTCTGAAAATTTAAATAATGTGCAAAATGACAGTACTCAAGTGAATTGTGATAAAATAAATGATAAAATTGTGTATGAACTACCGTCATTATCTGTAAGGGGGAGCATGCGCCCCATATTAATATAGACAATGAGAGACCCACTGGTAGTAGTAGTGTATATAATAGTGAAAAACATTTAAATCAATAAAATATTGTCCATAATGATTCTCTCTGTCTTATTGTGAATTTCGTATATACGTTCAATAAATTGTAACAATAGAAGCCCTCTGGATGCAGGATATTATTTTTCACCATTAAATTGCCTCATGAGTACGGTTATGGATCAGGAAGAGTGGTGTGAGAGCGAATTAAAACAGATAGCTTGTTTAACCCCATCAAAAGTGTTGATAACGATCGCTGTGGTGACAGTAACAAGGTTACAACCGATGTGGCGGAGAACAAGCAAGTCGGTAAAATCGACAACCCAATCTCTTTTCAGGTTCATGACCGTATTAATGGAGTAAATTATATAATCGATTCCGGGGCTTCAAAAAGTCTTATGGCAGTAGGGGCTCGTGCAAGTCACAGTCCACCTGTCGGGTTTATGTATGCGGCAAACAATTCAAAAATCGCTATTTATAATGTTAAAAATGTTGTAATTGACATAGGTCTTGGTAGGAATTATGTAGAGACATTTTATATTGCCGACATCAAAATGAACATTTTAGGCTTATCCTTTTTTAAAGAAATTTCAAATGGGAATCGATTTTACTAATGATTTACTTATAGATTCAATCACAAATAATAGTATTAAATTAAATCAAATTTACAATTCTAATATTAATTATGTGCATGAAACTCTTTCCTCTTCTCTAGCATTTACTCCTCCTCCAAATATTTTGCACGTTTCTTCTAGTCCTACATCTTTTAATGAAAATTTAATATTTCCGCAATATAAAGGTTTATTTTTGAACCAAATATTTGCCGGAAAAACATCATCTCAAAATAAAACAGAGCTATGGGATGAGATTTTTTGAAATATAAAATAGAAAAATCAAGAATGAGACAGCGTTGATAGATGGGCAGCGGTATATTGATATTCAGGTACCAACCAATTCCTGAAAAGTATTAATCGAACTTGGCAAAATACCAACCCTTATGAAAGCGACGTGTTTAAGTGGCCTCCGTCTCTCTCAGACCAATACGAAAAATTTCCTCACAGCTCTACACAAACTAGAGCAGGATTTGCAATACTTGTTTATACAGGAGTAGCTAAAACGATCCCAAACTCCCCAATGGTCTTCCAGTACAGTGTTCTTAGAGAAGTCTGGCCGGGCGTGTAGAGATGATATCGGACTTTTAGAGAGCTCCATAAAGAGTGGAGGTCGCAACTTATGGCTTACCACACTTGAATGATGCAATGTTTACCCTTAAAGGAAGCCAGCTCTCCAAATTGGACTTAATTCAGGCCTACTACAGCCTGCCATTACACACAGATTGCGTAAAATACGTCACTATAACATCAACCTGGACATCTTATTCCTAATCAAAATTTGGCCTAGGGATTTCGTCTCCAGCCCTTTATCTATCCAACCTTCATGGATCTTTCTTTGCAGGATACCAAACTACACGATACGAATGGATGATGTACTACAATACACTCAGAAAACTGAAAAGAACACTGAATCCTCTGCAAAAGTGCTGAAAAGATTTACATATTTACAATCGACAGTATTATTTGAATACAATGTCAAATAGCGAAAGTGAAAATTGACTACCTAAGGCTATACCATAGCAGGGTGGGGATTAGCGAATGAGGAATAAAATCAAGGGATCATTAGATACCCAAACCAAAACTTAACGGAATTAAGCAGTTATCTAGCGGAAAACTTGGGTTTATCGTTTCCTTAGCAGGTATACTCAACATATACCGCTCACTCTACCTATTTAAAGGAAGCCATATGAACGAAAATCACATGACCTTCAGGAGAAAAAGCTTTTAAAGACAGCATTAAGCCATCCAGAAACGCAATAATCACACTAACTTACCCCAGCCACTCCAGCCCTTTCGACATCATCATACACTCACATAACACCGCCGCCAGACCCAATCATATTGTCAACACCTTGACGAAGGGAAGGAGTTCCGTATTCGCCTTCTACATATTATTTTCCAATTGGAGGTGGCGAAGAATCTTTTATGGATAGAGGTAGGAAAATTGTAGTATTATTTGGACGAAGCTCGTTGATAAAATATGGATTAACTATCTCGCTATTGGACTATCAAAATTTCACTCAATCGCCCCGGGAAATATATACAAAGATTTCACAAAAATTAATGACAATAAAAATTATAATTTACGAGAGATTAGAAGCTTGAATCTCTTGTCGCTTATCAAGTCTCTCCCCACCCCGCCCCCACCCCCCGCCACCACCCCCCCCCCCCCCCCCGTGGATAATCCTAAGAAGACAAATCCATTAAGTGAATATTTATTAATCAATTCCTGTTTGATGAAAGACGAAAACTCTCCATGCAACGATATTTGCAAAGTATTTAAAAGGGAGAGGCTAGCGAGCCCGCCTCCCGAGCCTGATGATTGGTATCAAACCAACCAAGTCAGCCAATCAGAGCGAGGCTGAGAAAACAAAATTAGAAGTGACCAAAAAACGAGCCGTACACCTGGACCCTCATAGAGGATCCCTACTCCGAGTTTAAAGAGAGATTGTGCAAGACCACAAGATGTTAGCCGTGCCACAAATATAAAATCCATGAAGACGACGTAGACCTATAAAATGACCATAGCGCACATACCTTAAATATTTCTCATGGGAAAAATCCTGACGCAACGTAACGAACGGAAGGGTGACGCATAGAAGAAGAGAAGAAAGGAATTAGAAAGAGAGATTAGATGAATTTGAGAAGGGTAGAGGAGAAGTAACGGACTTAAAGGGAGGGGTAGATGAGGAGGTAAGAGATATTTTAGCCTGATAAGAACCGACATCAATTTAGATCGAGAATGCAGACGCACAGTAGAGCTATTAACAGCGCTTTAGAGGGAAATTGATATATCTAGAGATAAGGAAAAAGACCAAGAGGATGATTCCATTTAATAAAATACCTTATTAGAAGTAATAATGTGCAATCATTAAACATTAAAAAACAGGACTTTTGGTTCAAGAAGAAAAGATAGAAGGATTAGACATATTCATTATTATATTCCGAGATGATAAATTCCGCAGGCCCGAGTTTGCCGCCTCGTACAGCAATGTCCACGTGGAGGGACACCTCGCATAAATCCGATAGACCATAACTTTATGAAAGCCGATTCGATGATTTAGAGAAAATTCATCGTAGAGTTCAGGAGATGTCAGTCCTGGTGTTCACGATGTCAGAGTGTCCAAAATATGGCCGGAATCAACCCCATATTTGGAGCGAACGTACCGAAGAAAAATGTTTCCTATAAGTATTGAAGTAATGCTATGTATCATTGAAGCTCTATCCTACCTGTCGGGGTGCATACAAGACTGCCTAACCCTTTATAGTCAGTTTTAGTCTCTATGTAATGGCTTTCCACTTAAGACCCCTCACAGAGAACAAACGTTCGACTTTGATAAACCAGTTATTCGCCCACTGTGGGAATTCCCAGCGGGGGGACAAGCGCCGAATAGTCGATAAACGGAGCCAACTATTACTTCCATATATTGAAGAGATCACCATGATGTGTAAGCTAATTGGGGATCATCCACTCCACTACCAGTACATATAATTGTCAAAGTAATGGAGAAGATGAGTGGTTATAACAAAATTGATTTTAAACAGCAGCATCAGACACATTGCCTGGACGGAACCACGACCTGAAAAAACCACAAGATTGTTAGACGTTCCTCCCGATATGTTTTATCGCCATGAAGGCTCGACCCCCATCTCAGAAGGGGGCATAAGATACAGGGCAGCATCATTTTTGTCGGCAAAATATCACATACCTGACGGTCTTCATACAGCACAAGCTTGCCTCAGTGGACGCAAAATCTACGATACTACATGAAAGCAGAAAAACAGAGCTAATGCAAAACCATATGGGCCCAGGAGAACTAATTTGCGAAATCGCACTTATTTTGCCAAAGATCTGAAGAGGCTCGATCTATCTACTTGTGAAGATGCAAACAAATACATGTCGGAAAACTCGCGGCAAAGTTTCACGGACCCCTATCGAGTGGTAAATTACCCACACAATGCTCACATAATTTAAAGGACTAAAGTCGTAGGCTAGAATGTTTAGAAAATGTCTTAAATATTATCTGACGAAAACGCCGTACATAGATCCTTCAGTCGAAAGACAAACTGGACGCACAGAAAATAGAAAGGAAGAGAGAACAAATGGAGTATCTCTGAGAAAAATAAGAGACAGAGACGATATATGTGGGAAATTAATACGTGTACGAAATAGTCTATTGTTAAGGTATTATTACCCATATATTGAAGTCTTTCTCCTTTCAGTAGTTAATTCCACTATTCCAAGTCTATTCACTTTTATTACATATTCATTAACCAAATATACAAGGTCAGTATGTTACATAGGAGAACCTTAGATCTAAACAAAAATCAAAGCTCAACTTATAGATTGTGAGACTAAAGTTTCTCGATCACAAGCACATTCCTAACGAGGTCACCAAACCAACATGAGCGAAAAAGCCCAACCGATGATAGAAATAATATTGTACAGTCGATTGTATATGCATGCTGGAACAAAGGGTTGAACGCCTTGGTGCAGGACACTTTGCCAATCTGCATTGACACGCCCGTAGCCTGGTGAACTTCTCCTATAAAATGTAAACTAAAGTGAAAAGGTATCATAGCATTCTCTCCCCCGATTTGGAGAGGATGCCTAAATGAGAAAAGGGGCGATGTGAGAGGCGACGCACCTTGAAACAGGTCCCTATCTCCGCCGGTCATTTAGGATAGAATCTCTCGTGCAGAAGAGGTTAGCTTAGAATAATGGTGAGTGCCTTAACATTAAGTAATGACTAGTTATATATAAATTGTCAACATCTCTACGATTTAAAGAGTGCATTAATTACCTATTATCATTCGTGTATAAAAACATTTCCGTAAATATGATCATATTTAATAAAAGAATTAACTATGATCCAGTCTCTCATTCTGAAACCGTCAGAATTATAGGGACCAGTAACTTAAGATTAATTAACGGACCAACGAGAACCGAGATAATTGTCATTTAACCCAAATAACTTATATATATTAAATATATATATTATCTATTATATATATATATATTATTTATAATATATATATATATATTATATTACTTATTATATTAATAATAATAATAATAATAATAATTAATATAATTAAAAATAATAATAATAATATATTATAAATAATAATATATATATCAATAATATAATAAATAATATAATAATAATAATATAAATATAACAATCATAAATAATAATAAATATAAAATAATAATATTATAACTATTAATATAATAATAATATAATAAAAAAGATAAAAATAATAATAATATAGAATAAAATAATATAATAATAACTATAATAATAATAATTAATAATATTAAATATAATAATATTGAATAATAATAATAATAATAATAATAAATTATAATCAAAATAAAATATAATAATACAGGACAGACGCTCGGCAAGTAATACGGTCGGGTCCGCTCAGCTACCTTAACCTGGTCATATATATAAATACTAATAGATATATATATATTAAATATATATATATATATATATATAATATATACATATATATAATTATAAGTATCATATATTATATAGTTATATATATATATAATATATATATTACATATATATATACTATATATATATATAAATACTATAATATAAATAGTATAGTATATTATATTATAATATAGATATATAAGTATATATATATAATACTTAATATATAATCAATATAATATATATATATAATAATATATATATATTGTATAAAGTCAAACAAGATCAAAATTACACGAATTTGACTCCGGCGCTAAGGGGCAACTTACCCTTGATCCTACGACACCAAACTCCCGGAATCGAAAATGAGAACAACAGGACCTAATACATATAACCAAAGTTATCAAGCGCGAACAATAAATCTAAAGCACCAAAACAGGCTAGCAACCAAACAAACTGAAACAGTAACTAATATTAATAATATTATTATATATACCTAATATATAACCTATTATATATAATTATATAATAGATACTATAATTAATATATATATTATACAGATATATATATATTATATAATAATATAATATATACTTATACTTAATTTATAATATATATTATATTGATATATATATATATAAATAATATATACATTATATATAATAATATATATATTACCTTATAGATAATATAATATATAATAATAAAATATATAAAATATATCTATAATATAATATATTTATATATATATACACTTAATAGATATGCATACATGCAAAACATTAACAGTAGTTTACATAAATACAACCCCTAAAAATGTGATATTCCCAATAGCGCGATTCGATCCTGACCCATAGCGAACCATGAAGTCGTGCAGCAGGTATAGACCACTACGCCACGACAAGCCTAACAGAAGTGTCGCATCTCCATCGTGAATAACACTTCACAATGGAGTCATACAGGCTCTTCCCGCTCTTCAGTCGGGCTAGGGACTCAAAACAGCGGGACTGGGTACCGCGCAATGGGAGAATACTACTGTTATGGAATTCGGGGTAATGGCAAACATATAAGTATGATTACTTACCCCCGGTTACAGTAATTCGTTCGACCACTGCGCGCGTACCCTTGATTATGACCCATAAGCCCGACAGTGGCAGCGGGAGAGAAAAAAGAGACCGTATGAATCTCCTTTGTGAGTGTAATATCAAGTGTGTGTGCGACCAGAGAGAGGGTGATTGCGACATTGGGGGTCGGGGTGTTTGTTTCTTACATGTCCTGATGGTCTTTGTTTTTGACGTGCGTATTGTGCTTACAGTTGTCGATACAAGACTGCCCGCTCATCTCCTAGGGTCCAGGATTGAATCCTAGCCATGGGGAAATACATTTTAGGGGTTGAATTTTATTACTATATAATATATATATCATATCAATATATATATCTATATATTATATATATATATTATATAATCTACTAATATATTTATATAGAGATTTGATATCATACTATAATATATAATATAATATATATAATATATAAATATATAGTATATAATATATATATATATCACAGATGAATTTTAGAGATGAAAAAGGTTAAGCTGCATTTTTATCATCATTAGAAATGCTTTTGAGTATATTATTAGTGAGGATCTGCCTTTCTAATTATTAAGTATCTTTATATCTCTCTCTCTCTCTAGAATAAGAAGTATTTTACATCATTAACTGGTCAACACTTTTTAGATTGATAAAAACTTATATTAGCGATAATTTAAGAGATTTCTATAATGATATATAACTATTCGATAATATCTCATTTACTTCCGAATAATTTTAAAAAATGTCAAAACAAATAAATTATATAGTCAATTATACTAGTAAGCGTTGTAAGAAGAAAATGGCTTATAAAAGAAGCGAGCTTCATGATACATACAGAGTTTTCCATTCTTGTTGCATTCTTGTTAATTCCCTTCGATTGCCGCTTTCATATCAGGACTCTTGACGTGATATTACTTAAGCTTATGAGGATTAAGGTTATAGAAAAATAATATTCAGTAATCATCTACAATTCAAAGAATTCCTGGAGAAATGAGTTAGAGGAGTAAGAGAAAAAGGAATAGTAAAGGACACTATAGAGAAGATGTCTAGTAATCTGTGAGGACCAAAAAGAATTCCAGTAGAAAACTTAGAGGAAAGTAAGGGAAGCTATTATACAACAGCTGAAGACTGCTCACGGAATTCAGGCAAGAGAAGCCCCGCCAGAGAATCAAGCCAACTAACGCTGGAAGTGTCACACCTAGACAACGACCTCAATAGAAGCCACACAATCTGTTGAGAGGCCCCGGAAGTACCCACAGGGACCGGACTTACAACCAATGTGAATAATTGGGGGCTGTCCGGGACTAGTTCTGAAGGTAGAGAAGCAGAAACATAAAATGGGGGCATTGTTCCTTTGATGATTATGATATTAGTTTGAATACACTAGAATTTTAGAAGCAAAAAATTTGGTTGGACTTTCTTGTTACGAATTCACCGTCTTGACTAGAAGTGTTGTATAAACTTTGAAAACCGTAACGAAAAGAAATGATTCTTAAACTATTGTGATGAAGTTATGTCAAGAGTTAGGAGAATTGAAGGGAAAAAGAGGCCATGTCTTCATTGCAAAAAAAGAGCTAGCTAGAGGCCGCAAGGCGAAAGAGAAAGCATTTGAAAGAAGAAAAAAAGACACGATGTGGTGAAAGAGAGAGAGAAGCTGAGAGAGAGAGCTCTCGAAACTGAGGAGGAGGAAGCTGAGAGAGAGGCTCTCGAAAAAGAGAAGGAGCGAGCGAAGAGAGAAGGAACTGCCGCATACGATCTTAAGAGGACATGAATTCATGCTGATATGCAATCTCCTATAGAGTAAAGGACAAGAATGATTAGGAGAAAACTTTCCATGGTTCCCGAATCGGAAAAGAACGATTAGAATACAAAAGCACAAGTCAGATCTTGTTGACACCGCCAAAACGGGACTTGAAGAAAGTTGAGCCGAAAGAAAATAGGTATGTCAGAGACTTTAAAACAAAAGAATCTGAGAACTTCGAGAGAACACGAAGAATGAGGGATGAAGATACGCCAGAGACGTAATTTAAATCCAAGGAGACGTCACGCGCCGAAGGAAAATATAAAGGAAGTAAACCACGGGCACGTGACCACAGTTGAGGAAAGGCTCGAAATCGGCAGCGTTGGACGGAATTTAGAAAAATTAACGGGAAGAGGCATGAACTCACAAAAATAGCAATCAATGTAGGAGTCGAACGGAACACGTAACCCTATTCGGTCACAGAATATCTCGGAAGGATCCTAACCAACATGAATAAATTCATGAGATGGGTTTGGATATATTACAGGCGAGTTAAACGAGCAAAACAGCATTAGGTCTAAAGTCGAGTGTAGAATTCCGTGAGCGTGCACAATATCAAATTGAATGTTGATCTTTCAAAATGCTCACTAAGGGACTTCTACCAAGATTTCGATTAAAGAAGAGAGTGAAAGAAGACTATTCGAGATTGATTCACACTAGGCGAGTGGCCGAAAAAAAAAGTGCAAAGAGAAGCTCTAAAGCTTGAATGACGAAATGAAGAGCTTTCGAGATTTTTGAAGATTTGAAACTGGTAAAAGAAAGGTTCAGGAAATAAGTTGAATGGCAGCGCAGTGCCGATAGAAGCCAACGAAGAAAGAAATCACAAGTATTGAGTCTGAAAGAAAGAGCTTTTGAACAGGTATCTAAGAGAAGAGAACTCGAGAAAAAGAAGAAAATGAACAGATTTTTCAATGCACATACGATTGAGAAAGGACACAAGAGATGACTACTTCGAACCTGAAATAAATGGAAATGAACAAGCGGACTTTAGAATTTGCCGAAGGAAGCTGGACATGAACGAACACAGGTGTTCAGGATAAATTTGGAAAGATTGAGATGCAGACACTACCGCTCATTGGATGAGAATTAAACGCTTGCAGACTTCAGCAAAATACGCTATAACGCGACGTATTGCATTCATGACAACGTATGTCAAATGAAGACGAAAAAGGGAATGGCCGAGATACAAGGAATCTATATTAATTGCTTATAACGAGAGAGCATCACAATAGATACGGGATTCGTCAGAAATTTGAACTACTATATGCAAAGCAATGAGAGGGATCACTACAAATTTTGAAAGAGTTATGGACAGAAGAAATTCGCGAAGATGAAGTAAAGAATAGTTACCAGTACGCATTCGAAGTGCGCGAAAAGGTCGCGAGAAACAACGAAAGTGCTCAGGAGAAGATTAAAGGCTCACATTAGACATAAACTTATTCAATGATTCGGAAAGCGAAGATCGGAAAGTTCAAAGGGAAAAGGTACTCATTACGTTACCCCGACCGAAAGTCACGATTATATAATGCAAGGAAAGAGACCATTTCGTCGTGCTGAAGAAAGAGAGGAAATAATACAAATTACCACGAATGAAGATTAGATATAGAGAGCAGAGCATCATTCACAACGAATGGCCATTACGAGTTCCTGAAGATGCCGTTTGGATGGTGAACTCGAGAGGGCGCTCTTGTACAGAGCATGAGGAAATCAGGGGAATAGCGGAATACGAAGTACGTGGTGAGTTGATACCAAGAGTTGGAAAGAAACACCTACAGAATAGAGAATTAATAGGACGAGTAGAGAGGAATCAGGGCTTCACAAGTAAAGCATCATCGAAATGTAAGTTATGGAATGAAGAATGATTGAATTCCCAGGACCAGGCAGCAATCAGAATGGAAGACGATAGAATTTCATTTAGCGGTTGAGATGAGAAAGAAGTATCCTCAGGAATCGTTTCTTTCATCTTAATAAGGGATATTATCCAACAGATGTAATTTTACGAGATGGAAAAAGGTAAAGCGCATTTCATCAATTAGACAATTGCTTTAGAGTATTTATAGTGAGGACTTCTAACTTTTCTTACTATTTGTATGTATCATTTTTTTAAGAATAGAGTAATTTTATCATTATTCAACACTTTTTAGATTGTAAAATTATTTAGAATAATTTTAAGAATTTGATCTATAATGATATTTAACATTGTAAAGTTTATTTTGAATAATTTTAAGAAAAATTGTAAAAAGATTTATATAGTAATTTACTAGTAACGTTTAAAGAAAGACATAGGCTATAAAAGAGCGAAGCTCAGTATACATAAGAGGTTCAATTCTGGTTCATTCCTTGAATAATTTGCCGCTCTTCATAACAAGACTCTTGACGTGTATTACTTAAAGTTTAGTGAGTATTAAAGGGTTTAGAATAACTTATTCATATCTCATTTCTGCACACCCTCCTAGTACAACTTTGGAATTTACTGAAGATCGTAGAAGAAAAGAGAATAGTAAGGACCTTTAGAGAAGACTTCACTTTATTCTTAGAGGACAAAGAAGATTCAGAGGAAACTTAAAGGAAAGTAAGGAAGCCTCTATGACAACGAGTGAAGCTTCTCCTCGAGAACTTTAGTGAGGACAGAGTCCGCGACAGAAGACCAAAGCCAAGTAACGACTGGGAAGTGTCACACCCTTAGAACAACGACCTCAGTAGGAGACCACAATCTGTTGGTGGGCCGCGGAGCGTCAAAGGACGGAATTGGTGTGACACTATATAAATATATATATATATACTATATATTATAGTATATATTAATAATATAATATATATAATATATATATATAATATATATATATATAATATAATAATATATATATATATATATATATATAATGAAAAAGTACATTCAAATATAAATATATCTGATTATATCTGTAGGATATTAACAGTACATACAAACATTGTAGATTTTGATATAAAATACAAAATACAATGCACAAAATTTTCTAAATAATTATTATATTCAAAATAGGTACCCATATAAAATTGCTTACAGATCGTCACTTGACGCCTTGGATTTTCTACGTAAAGGAGTTTCTTCTTTTGTTGTGCACTGATTGTGCTGAAAGTTCAGGTGATGTTGATGGAGAATCTTGAGGCAATATATCTAAAGATATCGAAGGGGAATCTTGTGGAACATCTGAGTTCCTCACAAGAGATAAATATGCAGACTTTAAGGGGTCAAGGGAGACCATATCAATTTTTCCCGTTGGGTATTGTAATTTGAAACATTGATCGAATCGGTGCACCACAAGAAAAAGTACAGTATAAGGAGCTTCTAATGCTTTCTTGATTAGATCAACGCGTACGTAAATATGTGTGCATGTTTTTAAAGCTTCGGGTATGAAAGAAACATTGCATGACATATGTAAAGGCGTAGATTGCCTGAAATCTAGTTCCTTCCTTCTAGCGATAAATTTCTTCATAAATACTTCAAAATCTTGCCTTGAAGAAGGGTTGGAAACAAAGAGATCTGCTAGTAATAAAGGTGTATTTTTCTATGACAGCTTGAAAAGGGGAGTATCCTGAATCATTTGGTATGTAGCGAATGTTAAAAAGAGTTATAAGTAAGGAGGGTAACCAATCTGTTTTTATAGCCATGCTTGCAGTTTTCAAAGATCAGCGAAATCATTCTAATTTTCCGTTTGCTTGGGCGTGATGAGATGATGTTCTAAGACGATGAAAACCAATCAAGGAAGATAGTTCTGCGAAGAATTTACTTTCAAACTGAGCTCCATGATCCGTGATGACATAATTGCACACCGAATTTAGAGATCCATTGTAAGAAAGCGTAAGAGACTGATTTAGCAGTGGTAATCTGAAGAGAAAAAGCTTTAATCCATTTTGTATTTCAATCTATACAAGTTAGAAGATATCGAAATGTTGCTGAAGATTCTGGAATTGCAGTTGTCGGAGGTAAGGGTCTGACAATGTCAATGTGTACAGTTTCAAAGCGCTGGGAAGTAGTCTTTGTGACGGTTTCTGACTCATTCTGGAACGCCTATTATTTTTGGATTACTTTTTCAACTATTTCTACCCTGGATGATTCCGACTCCCCTCCTACTACTTCTTCTCCTCTCAGGTGTCCCATGTCACTACTTGTAATTACTCATGAGCAAGTGAATGTGATCCTTGGTTCTACGAACTTCAAGAAGACTAGTGGCTCATATGGTATTCTATCCGTGTTTTGAGGGAGAGTGCTACTGAGCTGACACCTGTCCTTGTCCAACCCTACTCTCTATGGCTTAATACTAATACCTTTCCTCAGTGTCGAAAGCGCTCGTTTGTTCAGTCGATTAGAAAAGGGTAACCTCTCTGATCCTTCTAACTATCGTCCTATAGTATTAGCTTGTATTCTGGGTAAAATCTTTGAAACTCTTCTTACCTCTCATTTTCTGGATTATTTGGAATCTCACTCCCTTTTTTCAGATCATCAATATGTCTTACGATGCTCGAGGCCAAATGGTGACATGCTTTCCTATCTCACTGATCCATTATCTTTTGCCCTTAAGGACTATGTGGAGTACTGTGTGGTGGCGCTTGATATATCGAAGACTTTTGACAGGGTATGGCAGGCGTCAATACCCTCTAAGCTTTCTTCCTTTAGGTTTTCTATTTCTATTTGGTTGCTCATGTCTAGTTTTCTTTTAGATCGCTCCATTTCGACATCTATTGATTAACCAAAATTTTTCTCCTTTTCTGTTAATTGTGGTGTTTTTCAAGGTTCTGTTCTATCTCTAATTTTATTCTTACTCTTCATCAACGATCTTAATTTCATTTATATCTCGGTTCATTTTTATGTCAATTACTCAACTCTTCATTCTTCCACTCATTTCAAATCTGCTCCCTCTTTTGCATCTAGAGGCGCCTCTCGTCTTCAGCCTTCTGATTCAATTTTTGCTAGTCTGGATGGAATTTCTCGGTATGGTCACCGAAATCTTGTGAAATTCAACTCTAAAAAACTCAATTTCTTCACTCTCCTTCTGAAAAACACCCTTAGAACTTTCCTATCCCTTCGGGACTGCTTAACGCCATTCAAATATGAACAGCATCAAACATTCTTTGACTGAACAATAAAAACAACAAATTTGTCTTTGACACTCAATACTCCAAAGGATACTAAGGTCAGAAAACTCAAAGAAGATTGGAAATCTGTTCGAATTTGCACGGAAACTTGTTTTTTAGACTGCTCAGTTACGCCTAAGTATTATAAGGGTCTTATACCGCGCACATGTAAGGAGTTGTTGTCCTCACATTGCGGGTGGCCCGGTTTCAAATTTTTTTTTAATTGAGTTGCGAGCTTTAGGACTAAAAGCTAAGGCTAAGGATAAGCTTAGGCTAAGCTAGGACGGAACCCTAAGGGCTAGGCTAAGGCTAAGGCTACGGGCTAGCTAGGTCAGGCATAAGGCTAATGAGTTAGATTCTCCCCCTACTATTCAAACTACCATCGACCTCATTTCTTTAGTGACGTGACATATGGCACACCTTTTCGTATAAGCAATACAAAGGCAGAAAATGCTCGAGGAAGTAGATTCTTTTAAAACATTGCTTAGCTCTGAATATTCAAGAATGCTTCTGCTCTGAAATGATGTTTGATAAATGAAAACTCAGGCATAAGTCGTTAGTGGGTGCCCTCCTTTTTTCATCCATATCTAATCTACTAAGGACTCATTGCCATTTCATTGTTTTTCTCTGCAATATTCAAATCTTCCTCGCGTTGAAGCCTACGTCCTAACGGACCGCTTGAGGAAGTATGCGTTTAAGCATGGGAAGGATAGGTTTTCTTTGCCTAATAATATGATATTTTCAATACTAATATAAAAAGACTTCGTACTACTGTGAGCACCGGTCGAAACAAAAATACTATAGCCATAAAATCTAACTAAAAACTACATAAACATATATATATATATATTAAGTATAATTAATCATATATATTTATATATATATATATATAATATTTATAATAATATATAAATAATATATATATATATTTTATTTATATATAAATTATATATATAATAATATCATATATATATATTATATATATATATATATATTAATACTTATATATTATATAATAATATATATATATATAATATATATATATATATATATAATATATATATATAATAATAATTAAACATATATATAGATATATATAAATATATATATATATATATATACTATTATATTAAATATATAATATAATAGTATATAGTATATATATATATACACTGACAATATATATATATATATATATAATATATATATATATATTATATAATATATATATAATATATTAATTATATATATTATATTATTAATTATATATATATACAGAGAATAGATAATAAGATAGATAGATAGATAGATAGATAGATAATAGATAATAGAATAGATAGATAAGATAGATAGATAGATTATGATTTTTAATGTAGGAAGATATTAAAATTTAATGAATGTAGTAGTGAATCTTAAAAATAAAACTCAAATATTTCCCACCATGACATAATTTCCTCAAATGTAATTAAAATTACTCAACGAATTACATAGTTGAATAACTTGGGTCGTTAGAGATCAAAAGAAAAGCGAAAAGGACTCCAAAGCTGGGGAAGGTTTAAAAAAAGAGAAGAAATTGGAGATGTCTTCGTAGGTGTCTCATAATGGATTCTTTCGCCGTGTGTTTGTGCGCGCGTGCTCCATCTCTGCACTTCGAATGGAGAAGAAGGACCTTCTACTTAAAGGTATTTATTTCACTTATTAATATTATATATTATTATATATATTATCATTATTATTATATTCATAATTATATATTATTATTAATTAATCATTATTATTATTTTATTATTATTAATTATCATATTATTATTTCATTATTATTATTAATTTTAATATGTCTCCTCCTTGAAAAAAAAAAAACTTTATTGATATTCTTGATGCTCAGTCTTTACATATCAATACAATTTTCTTATATTTTTTATATAATTTCCTTCATTTATTACGCCACAAAATGATTAGGGTTCATAATCAAATTCAGAAATTAAGCGAACCAAATTTGTAAAAAAGCAAGCATAGTGTTAAGTTATTGGACGATTGAAATTATAAGCATTTATTGTAATCGTATTATCTTTTCCTCAACTATAGATACAAGAATGGTCAGAAGTCAATTTCTCCATGCCCACACTCTTACCATTAACAAATTGTTGCTGAGTGAAGTCGTTCTTCAAATTATAAGGAGTTGGTATAGTATATATATATATATATATTATATATATATATATAATATATAATATATATATATATCTATAGTATATAATATATATATATATAATATATATATATATATATATATACTATAATATAATATTATACTATATTATAATATTATTAATATATATAATATATATATATATATATATATATATATAGCTATATATAATATCACTGCGGAGAAATGACAGATGATCAATGTAGAACAATTTGTGAACGTAGTATGCGAAGGAAACGCTAAAGACACAAAGGAAAGACGGCTGTCATAGTGAGGGAATATTACAATCATCCGATTGGAACTCAGTGGGCTCTGCTCTACCTGCGAAACTACTACACGAAGAATTTACTCGAGACAACGTCGACCGATGAATATAACCCATTCTAATAGGCATAGAGTGCCAAAGAAGACTATAGTGCATGGAAAAGTCGATAATCCCACTGAAAAACATATAAAATAATGAGCCTGCCAAATTCACTGACGTTTAACAATCGGATGAAAATGAAATCACTCGCGAGAAATTTATAAAATACCAGCGAAACGATGAGACATTAAACCGATGCGGTGAAATACCGATTAATATAAAAATCAATTGTGCTGGAGTAATAGATTTTGAAGATTGTGAAAGAAAAGAAATAGACTTGGGAGAAGACCCGATGGTTTTAGGAAATTGCACTTCCAAAGAGTGTATTAATGATATTGCGATAGGAAAAGAGTTGGAAGAAGACAAGAGAATGGAAATATTGGAAATCTTAAATGGGTACAAACAGGTGTTTACGGATTTACCCGAAAGTGTGGACGTTGTTTCAACATGGGATTAAGTTGACTTCAGAAGTCCCTATCAAGTGTAAGGCTTATCCCATTCATTATGCGATGAGAGAGACGTTAAAAAAAGAAATCGATAAAATGTTGAAGATATGAGTAATCAGACGTTCTGATTCACCGTACGCATTGCCAATTGTAGCGGTGAAGGAAAAAAAAGACGGTTCAAATCGAGTATGTGCCGATTATAGAAAGTTAAATATGATTACGGAATTTGACCCAGAACCTATGGCTTCGACTGAAGAGATTTTTACCAAATTTGGAAAGGACTGGTACTTCTCGAAAATTGACTTAAGCAAAGGGTACTGGCAAATACTGGTGAGGAGCCAGGACGTCCATAAGACCACATTCGTGACACCCGATGGTCATTATGAATTTCTGAGAATGCCATTCGGCTTGATGAACGCCGGGGCAACGTTAGTCAGGGCTGTGAGGAAGGTGTTACATGG
>JABUQX010054283.1:62500-68873 GCA_015478945.1 Trachelipus rathkii | reverse complement strand
ACTTGCTTTATCTATTTCGTCATCTCACCAAAATTTTTGGGTGATGATTCCAAGTCCATTTTCCATGCTATATCGCCCTAATCCGATCGAAGCTGGACTATGACTATTGACTATGTAGTATATAGTCAGGCCTCCCCAACTTTTCTACACCTGTTAGATCCCATCCAAAACGAGGCGATCCACATCTCTACACTGGAGCCTTCCGATCGTCCCCCCCGGATGAGCTTTCAAGTTGAATCCGATGTGATGCCACTCTCTCTTCTAAGGGAAGTATCATGTGCACAAGTTATCTAGGCTTTCAACCAAGCACCCTTCGCAAATACCCGCCCCCTAGACTCTGACACGATACTAGCTGCGCACGAGGAGTGCTTACCTACACCAACGCCTCCCCTCCACATTATTGGCATTTGCAAACACAGTTTATAACATCCTTAACTTCCTCAATATCCATTTGCAAAAGGTGCTGCCTTTCTCTTATGACGAAGGGTATACACCTTGTCTATTTCCTGCTTCACTATTTGCTTATCCGGACGTTAAACCTCTCTCTCTCGAAATTCTGACCACCCTAGCATGCCATCGATCTATAATCAAGAGTTGACTTCATTCCTGTCTCTTCATTCCAGCAGGTCTCATCGGTGAAATTTAACCCATGTTAACTGACGGCTACTAAAACAGGAGACAGTGTGGGTGCATCTGCTGTTTTCTGACCGCAACCTCTCTCCCTCATGCTACAATTTTTACGGCAGAATAATGCTTAATGATTTGCCTCTTTCTCGAATTCTATTCCTTAACCAAAAACCACGACTATGAGTAACTCTTATCTTTCAGCCAGATAGATTTAGCTCTCACTATTCCGAGTGCCTCTCAAATCACCGCGACCCCACAGTATAACCCCTGAAATCGATTACCTTATAACACATTTTTTAGATATTCGCATTTCGGATAACCGTTACATCGCACATCTCCCGATGCAGCGGTATAGCCGACTCTTCGTAAGAAACAAAACATATTATGTTGGACCCCTTACGTAGGGGTTAACTGGCAACGAAATCGCTGACAGAGAGGCCAAAATGGCTGCCTCTTCTTTTCAGAGTTGTTCTAGGTACCTCCCCGATGTCATTCGACAAGGTCGCCTCCCATCCACTGATTATTATCCTGCTCTCCGACAAGGCTTCCGAACTTATTGACAAGAGTGCTGGACGAGTGATTCAGTGGGGGCGAAAACTTAAAGAATATAAAGCCGGACATTGTGAGTGGGTATTCTCTCACCGACGAAAGCGCCTGCACAAGGTGATGATACTCGTACGCCTCCGTATTGGCTACACCAATATCACTTACATATGCAAATTTTGTTGTCGCTATACCCCGCAATCTGTTCACCATATCTTCATTAATTGTCCCAAACTAGACCCCATTAGCCGTCATTTTCCTACTTTATGATCATAACACCTTCCAAAAAAGGGTATCCCATTCTTAGTCTGAATTTCCACTTTAACAGATACTTTCCTTATCTTCAAGAACTGAATATTCTTTATAACTTGATTTTGCTATGTAATATTAGACTATTTATAATGCAGGGAGATCTTTTTTTATGTTACTATTGAATGAACTATTTCGTTCGCCATCAAAAATTTTCTCTGACATTTAAAATATGTGCAAGCCAGGACCCATCCATGGAGTTGATTATTCAATCCAGTGTGACCGCCTCTCTGTGAACCGTGACGGGTCAGTAAACTAAAATAGATATATTATATATATATATATATATATATATATAACTATATTATATATATATATATAATAATAGATAGTATATATATTTATATATATATATACCTATTATATGATTATATAATATATAACTATATATATTATATATTTAATATATATAATATATATATATATATAATTATATTAAATTTTTAATAACTTTTATTATTACTTTAATATATATAACTATATATATTATAATATATAATTATATATAATATAATATAATCATATTTAATATAAATAATATAATATAATATAATTATATATAATAAATTATTAATATAATATTAAATATAATATATATAATTTATATAAAATAATATAATATAATATAATATAATATATATAATATATATAATAGTTTAAGTATATATGACATATATATTTTTTAATATTTTAGAATATTTATAAATAATGAATATAATAGTATATAATAAAATAAATAATATCATTATAATATAATATAACATAATACTAGATAATATAATATAATATAATATTAACTATAATATATATAATATATTATATTATATATATATATAATATTATATATATATAATATTATAATACTATATATAATATCCTATAATATTTATATATATATATATATAATAATAATATATATTTATATATAATACAATATATATATATATATATATACTTAATTATATATATATTATATATATATATTATATTATATATATATATCTATATTATACTCTCTATATATATAATATATATATATATATATATTATATATATATATATATATATATATATTATAATATAATTATATTATATATATATATTATAGTATATTATATATATATATATATATATTATATATATATATATATATTATAATATTAATATATATATATATATATATATTATATATAATATATATAATTATTATATTATATATATATAAAAATAATATATATATATATATATAATGTATATATATACTATATATAATATATATAGATATATATAATATATATATATATATAATATTATATATATATATTAATATATTAGTATTATATATAATATAATATATACATTTATATTTATATATATACCTATTATATACTAATATATATATATATATATATTATATATTTTACCTATTATTATATAATATATAATAGGATATTATATTATATATTATTTATTATATATATAGTATATATTTATATTATATTATATGATATATATATTATATTATATACTATATATAAATATATATATATATTAATATATACTATATATAATATAATATATAATATATAATAATTTATTATAAAATATATTATGTAATATGGCGAATCATCCATTTTTTTCACGTACCAAATATACTGGAAGTTTTTGGCCCGCCTCGATAATTTTTGAAACAACTTTTCTATATTTCTGCATGGCAGTTAAATGTTATTCCCTGGCAGTGCAAACATCCACCATTGCGTTTTTGTAGCTCTTACTTCTGGTTGTAAACAGGGTGAGCCAAAATGTTTGACCGGGTGGAGCAAAACTTTATCACTTAATAGAGGTAACATTTTTAGTCATATCTCAATTGTAACCTTCTATACCAAAAAACAATTTCACTACCCCACGAGTTTAATTGTAGGGCCCGCATACTTATTAAGTGACGTGAGCGGCAGGCTTGGCCTTTGCCTGTTTTTATTGGGTGAAAATAATATTTCACCATTGAAAATGAATCTGAAAAATTGTGTTAAAATCGAAGAAATTTCCATTTTCGTGGGTTTTATTATTAAAAGAAGAAATTAATTTAACGATATAAAATTTTGTTGTGATTTCGGATCCGATACTACAGATATGTTTAACTTAAATCTGGATGATTTGAAGATTTGGTAAATTTATTTTAAAAAAATTATACAGGGTGTCCAAAAAAATCAATTTTTCGGAAATCGGTAATTTTGAACCAATAACACTCAAGGGGTAAGTGCTGAGATGCTGAAATATTCACATTATACAACTACCATAGATGTTCCTTCACTTGCAATATTGACTTTGGTATTTGGTAGATTTTGAATCAATATTTCAAAAAATGCAAAAAAAAAAAAAAATTTGAAGTTGTGTTATGAATAGCATACGTAGGCCCCATACTCGTAAGTATCAAACAATTGATCTTGAACATATATATTATTATTATCAGAGGCTATTAGCAATTCTTAAACATTTTACTTCTCAACAATTTTATATAGCAAACCAAACATTGCAAATAACATTTATAATTTTGTCAAAATTCACGTTTGGGAAAATGTCAATAAAATATAACTTAGATTTTTGTTTTTCTATTCCAAATTAATACTATACCATTTATTAAAAATTCTACTTAACATTATAAATTTATATTAAGAATTAGTTTGGACAACACCAGACGTAATTAATATTTAATGTTAAAGCGCGACATTAATTCAGTTATGCAAGCTAAGATTTTGAAGTGTGCTTGTGTCGCTCTTACATGTTGGATTTGTAAATAAAAATAGTATACGGCCTCTTTATTCATTAAAAAAAATGTGTGTGTGTGCTATGTTATATGTTATATATATATATATATATATATATTATATACTATATATATATATATATATATATATAATATATATATATATATATATATATATATATATATATAATATTTATACTAGTATATATATATATATATATATAATATATATATATATGAATCTATATATATATATATAATATATTTATATATATAGTTATATATATATATGTATATATATATATACAATATATTAGTATATATTATTTATATATATATATTATATATATTATATATACGGTATCCGTAAAATGGGAAAAAATCGGTCAAAAATCGCCGTTTTTTTTTAATGAATCATGAAAAATCGAAATTTTTAGTTACATCTTTACTTTATAGTTTTTTCTCACATTTGGAGTTTCCCTAATGTATAGAATAAATGAAAAAATAATTAAAAATATCGAAATAAATATTTTAAAATTTTTTTTAAAAATCATTTTCAAAAAACTTGAAATTCGGCAAAAGCCGGTCAGTGGTCTTCGAGGGAAAACGTCATTAAAATATTAATACGTCTGTGTTTATCCAAACTAATTTTTAATTATATTTAAATAATTAAGAGATTTTTAATAATGATATAGTATTAATTTGGATAGAAAACACAAAGTCTAAGTTATATTTTATTTGACAATTTTTCCAAACTGTGAATCTTTTTCCAAACATATTGAATTTATTTTCATTGTTTTACATTATGCTCAAATAAAATTGAAAAAAAAAGAATTATGACAATAAAATTTTAATTATTCTCTCAATAATTAATAATGAATATTACCACACTTTAACAATTATATGGTACATATTACGAGTAGGCCACGTATGCTATCATAACCCACCAACTTAACCAATTTTTTTTTTTATTTTATGGCATTTTATGAATGGTCTTGCTATTTCTAAAACACAGCACAATACCAAATGTCATTCATTGATGTGACAGAACATCTATCGGGTAGTAGTTATAATTGTCTGTGAAAATTTCAGATTTTTAGCACTAACCCCATCAGAGATTTTAAGGTTCAAAGTTACCGATTTTCCGAAAAATTGATTTTTTGGACACGAATTAAAATTTTTTGAAAAATATTACCAAACTTCAAATCAGATTTAAGTTAAACCATATTTTAGTATGTATCATCACACAAAATTTTATATCGGTAAATTGTTTCCTTCTTTTAATAATACACCAACGAAAATGGAAATTTCTTCACACCACCGAAGACCTATTTAACACAATTTTTTCGGATTCATTTCATGGTGAAATATTATTTTCCCCCACAAAAAAAAACAGGAAAAGGCCAAATGTACCTTTAAAGTATCCCTAACAAATCACTCTCTATGAAATTTGGTATAAGAATTACCAATATGGAGATATGACTTAAAATGTTACCTCTATTAAGTGATAAATTTTGCTCCACCTGGTTCAAACATTTTGGCTCACCCTGTTACAACCAGAGTAAATCTACAAAAACGAATGGTGGTTTTGAACTTGCCAGGGATAACATTAACGCCATGCAAAATATAAAAGTTTTCAAAAAATTATCGAGCGGCCATCAGCGGTACGGAAAAAATGGATTGACCCATATATGAAGATTATAAACAAAAGTGGTTCAGTTATAACAGCTGTAAGAACACATTTGAAATTAAGTAATCCGGCCAGCACCATAAGAAGGGAGCGGCACAATATTAAATATATTCTAATTTACCAAGTCAAACACTAAGAAACATTGAATGTGATAAATGAAAAACTAAAGCATCACCTTTCATATGAAGTTGAGGGATCCCAATGTTTGTAAGAAGGCAAGATGTCTTCATTTTTCAAAACATGTTCATTGTTTCAGTACAAACCAATCGCAGCTTATAACGAATTAAAGATTAGTTTTGGCAACGCTAGACTTTGATATTGTGATAACAAGAAAAATTCTACTATAAAAAATATTTATTAAAAATATAAACATCTGTTCCTAATTATAATACTTAAATTAACAATAAATTCATATATTAATATATACTTATCACATTGGT
>JABUQX010054283.1:0-60000 GCA_015478945.1 Trachelipus rathkii | reverse complement strand
AGTATGACTCATATACTGTATCATTACAGTATATTAGATGATGGGTCATCACTTACAGGGAGTGGCCTAGCTGGTACATAGATGCATCGCGGTTTGTTGTGTTAACGACTCAGCAACACAGCAGGAGTCCACCACGTTCGAAATCCCTGCTGACGAGAGTAAAATCTTCTGTGACTGCGAGTTCATTTAAAATGGGTGGCCGAGGCTCTTGAGTGACGCAGCGGATTTATGCATGAGAAACAAAGGGGTCCGTCCGTGGTGCTTTAAGAAAACTA
This sequence comes from Trachelipus rathkii, assembly GCA_015478945.1. NCBI lineage: Eukaryota > Metazoa > Arthropoda > Malacostraca > Isopoda > Trachelipodidae > Trachelipus > Trachelipus rathkii. The sequence goes on along the minus strand of JABUQX010054283.1, from coordinate 59,725 downwards.
CGTTTGAAAGGGATCCTTGTTTTTTGAGGGACGTGGAGTGGCCTAAGTGGTTAGGTGACAGCATTCCGGGTTGTTGTTATGACATTCAGCTAAATCGCGGAGTCCCTATATCGTTCGGAGTCCCTTGCTGACGAAGAGTAAAATGCTATAACTATGCATTCCTTAAGAACTTGTAATTTAAACTGGGAAGCCTGATATGGTTGGATAGGTGATCAAAAAGGGATGTGGTAAACAGGTGGGTTGTTGGGGTGGCGGGAGACAAAATGAGAAATGGTGTAGGAAGGTGATTGATTTCTGTGAAGAGAGAGGTAGTGTGTAAGTAATACTTTCTTTAAACACACAGTTATAAACTCTCCATAAGTAATCTACAGTTGGTGTAGGTAGACATGAATCAGGTATCGCAAGTGAAAGTTATGACTTGATTTACGTGTTTGGTCAGAGGATGAAAGGAGATTGTTGAAGTATGTGGTTTGATGTTAAATCAGTTAGGGGTTTAGGAAATGGGATTATCTGGAATCATTATGTTGTCTTCTATTTTGTAAATTAAGTTATGTGTGGGGCTTGGATTTGGAGAGGAAGGTGGATACGAAGGGTAGGTTAAAAATTATAGAGTGAGAAGTTAAGTGAGCAAGATAATAAGGATAGTATTTAAGAGCGCTTGCTATGTGAAAGACGGTTATGAATTGTGAACAAGTTGATTGTACCTGGACGATGCAAGGAAGTCTGCGGGGCAAATGATAAGGAAGGCATATTGTTATACCTTGATCTTTAGTGGCAAAGTTTAGTGTTTGTGGATTGGTGCTAAAGTAGGTTAAGTAGCGGCCGAATGTCTAACTGAGCGAATGGCTGGAATGTATAGGAGGTGAGTGATAAAGCTGGTTAAGAGGTAAATATAAAGAGCGTGGTTGTAAATGTATCTAAAGCAAATGACTGACGCATTCAAAAGAGATGCTTTGGAATTAATTTTTGATAAGGAGGAAAGAAAGAAATAGCTAGAAGGGTGTATATTTTCGTAAGGAGAATTACAAGAGGTAAATGAACAGGTTTGGAAGGAGGATGGATGTAGACATACAAGGGAATATGGAAGCTCTTCTGGAAGGAAGCAGCGTGAAAGGTCGTGAATGAAAGTAAGGGTAATTTGATTAGAATAATGTGCCTTAGAAGATGATTATGATACGGGGATGGTGCTTGTTGTAACTGATGAACATGGTTAAATTGCAGGAAAAATGAGTGGGAAGAACACTTCGAAAAATCTGCACAAACATTTTTATAACAGTAATAGTATGTAGGGGGTAGGAGTGTGTGGTGGTTTTGATGGTGCAAGAAGAAAAGAAGTAGGGGGTATTTTGGGGATGAGGTTATTGTAAGAAAGTGGAGGTAATGGGTAGAGTGGTGAGGATAAGTTGAAAATGAGTAGGACTGCTGGTATAGATGAAAATTACTAGTGAATGATCAAGAACGGGAGGCGGAGAAGTGGGTGATTGGTTGGAATTGGAAGTTATGTGTAATATCAAGGGCGTTATATGGAGGGTATTGAGTTACCAAGGGATTAGGGAGGAGAGCGGTAATAGTCACCCTTGTAATAAGCAGGGCAAGGGAGAAAGGGGAACTGTAGAAATTCATAGGGGTATGAAGTTTTTATTGAGTGTTTAAGTAGGGAATTGGTAATACCTGCTGGTATTTTGTCGATAAGAGTGGCGTATCGAGTGACTGAGGGACTGAAATAAATGTGGATAGAACAAGGTTTTGCGTTTAGGTAATGGTAGAGAGATGGTTGGGATCATAATCTTTCCATCCCTGCCAACAATCGATGTTTTAATTGAGAAACATTTAAGAGGGAGAATTGAAGTTAAACTATTGAAAATAGTATTTATTTTTATGTTTATGGATTTGGCAACAGGCGTATGATAGAGGTTAATAGGGAAGCTTTATAGTTTTATAGTGATATAATGGTGTACTCGGACGATTTGCTGTCATTCCATGGAAAATCCAAGAAGTATGATGTATGACGATAGTGAGCGTGTGTAAGCAATAAATGGTGTCAATGGTCGATTGTTTATAGGATATAATAGCGAGTAAGACAAGGGTTAGTGTATGTGTCCTTGGGTGTAGTTCAATTTTTTTTAAATCATGGGTATTTTTTATTTATGAAAGGAATTTGAGGTGGGGATGCAGCAGGAAATGGTGTTAGAGATTGGTGGGATGAATGTTAGGGGAGGGTGCCTCCCCTATTATATGCGGATTGATTTGGGTTCTGTGTGGACGAATCTGAAGAAGAGGGTTTGACGAGGATTTGATAGAAGAGATTTGGCAGGGTGTGTGAAAGGCGGGGCTTGAAAGTAATAGCGTGGATTAACGAGTCAGGTTATGGTTGTGAGTGAGAGACAGCTCCTCAGTGTGAAGTTATGTTAGATGGATGAAGGCCAACCCAGTGCTAGAACAATGTGTCTAATGTTCTAAATATTTCTAGGGTATTTTATGTTTGGGATGAGAAGGGAACGGACGGATGCGAGGAGTGTAGCCTAGGAAAGTTGTGAAAGCAGTGAAGGTGGCACGCTGGTAGCAGGAGGGTTAAATACGGTGGTGAATGCAAAGGGACGAAGTCTTGAGTGTGCTAGGGTCTTACATGAGGGTATGTCTGTTCCGTGTTGTTATTCGTAATGAGTCGTGAGCACTTAGTGGTCTGAATAGAAAATTGTATAGATAGCCCATCACGTTGTCAAGTGTCCACGCACATTTTGGACAATCCCGATAGGGGTGTTGCTGGATGGTGTGGAGAAGAACCTTGAATAAAGAGAGGAATTGAACGTATTAGATTGAGGGTGGTGTGGTGTGAACAGAAAGGGGTATATTAGGAGAGAAATAAATGAAAGTATTGTATAGAGATGGTTTGGTCATGTTGGACCCATTGGCCCGGACCAGGGCATCTGGAAATGTAATGGGATTAGTTGGGGAGGTCTCTGGTTAAGCGATGTATTAAGTGGTTTCGAGTGTAAGATTGAGGAACCGACCCGGTGTTTCTGGGAGATTTCCGAAGAGAAACCAGCTGGATTGAGTCGTGAAGTCGAATGTTGGGATGAGAAATGAAGTTTGGCAGAGGGCGAGATAAATGGTGCATGATAGGAAGGAGAATACGGCCGCGGTTTATCACGCTCCATGGGGACGGGCATCGGCTTGTGGCCAGCACCGCTGCGCAGCCAGGATGATACCCTTACATTTGACGAATTTAGGCATTAGTTAGCAGGGTCGCGTTCTTTGTCTGGTCCGCATGATGCCTACTAGGCTGGTTGAGATGTTGTCTGTCTGTCTGACGAGCTCTCAGTCTAATTAAATGGTACATGAGGGGGTCGAGATTAAGGCTGGAGCTTTCTTTCGGACGTGGTTTTGTCATGTTCTCACACTACTGCTTTTCTTTATGCCGGGATAGAACTTAGAACTAAGCATTGAACACGGCACCTTTTTTCCGGCCACTCTTGGGTTGCAAAGAGGAAGGTGAAGAAAAGAAAGTAAATGGAAGATAGAGTACTACGGTGAGTATACTTAGGAATATCACTTTTATACCCTGAAAGTTTTGAATAACCTACACCTATAGGAAGTTAGAAATAGAGACATAAATAATTTAATGTTATATCTGGGGGTACCCTTTTACTATCTATTTTTTACATGGGGATTTTATATAATATTATATAGGAAATATTTTCTTTACCAAAATGAGGATATTCCTTATTATTATATGTATACTTTAGTGCTCACCTAGTTGAGATTATAATAAAAGTTGTAATAATGATATTGGTATTATTGATATGAGTGAACTAGATAAATAATACTAACTTATACTATATATTTCGACATACACTATTATATTATATCCACCTTAACCCTCATATACACTATTTTTGCTACGTCTACTATTATATAGTAGAACATACTATAGTACTTTTTGTCTATTTTCGTTAGCTACTATATATTAGTATTATGCTTTGGTTTTTGAGCTATTTATTTAGTCAACATAGTATATCACCCGTATATACATATATTAACTATATTATATGGTACTACCTTCATAGTTATATATATATATATATATATATTAACTTATGGATACGTACATATAGCAAGAGTTTCCCTTTTTTCTTATCTTAAATCTTCACCTTTCCCTCTTTGCCACACGGATTGGGGTAGGGGTGCTGTAACACAGCGATCGGGATAAAGAGAAAGCAGTAGTGCGATCCACCTAGACAAAACCACGTCGACAAAGGAAAGTCCCGGAAAACCTGTGACCGCCCGCTTCTGTTACCATTAACTTAGTGAGAGCTCGTCACAGAGCAGACCAAAGGCCACCCCACCAGAGCAATCATCGGGACGGGGATTCGGGAGCGGACACCTCACTATGGTTTAAAATCGTCAAATGTAAGGGAATACTCATCCCCTTTTGCGCGCCCAGTGGCCATCAACCATGCCCCATTAACAAAACACCCCGCGATTATTCTCCCTAATCATGCACCTGTTACTCTCGTCTCTCTGCATAAACTCAGACTATTTCTCTCCATCCAGACATTTTTCTTATTCATCGACTCAAATCCACTTTTTCTCTCGGTCATCCCAGCCGTCGGTTTTCCCAACCACACTACTCCATTCTATATTTCATTTCCGCTTAATCCAACCGCGACTATTTCATCTCATCCTATATACCAGCATGACCAATTATCATTCTTCACGGATACTTTGGGTCATTTCTTTCACTCATTATACCTTCTTCGGCGACGCACACCGACTCTCTACCATACGGTTTCATTTCTGCACTTTTTATTCTTTTCACACCTAGCATGTTCCCCTTTAAGATTGTCCATGGAGACTGACAAACATTATGAAACTTTATGATCTATACTTCTTTACTTCCAGGCGGCAGGGGTCTCACTACCATATTTCATATAAGCACGAGAAACAAGGCATACCCTCATGTAAGACTCTATGGCACTCAAGACTTTAGTCCTTTACATTCACAGCGATTTAATTGCACTAGCCACTTCCTACCATTCACAATTATCAACAACTTTTATACTACACCTCTGCATCATCCGTATCGCCTTCGTCAATCCAACACAGGTACCTTCATATAAATTTAAGGGAACTACCCAGACATCTTGCTTCCAGCTGCTCATTTTACATGGCTGATACATAACTTCACAATAGAGGACTGTCCTCACTCCCAACCTTACTCTTTTTCTTTATCTAAAATGTTTTATATACTTTCAAACCCTAGGTTTTACATATCTATGCAAATTATTATATATATTATATTATTGTTATCATTTTGGAGGCTTATTTATTATATCATTATATATACTATGTATATACCTATATTATATATCATAATATATGAGTTATATATATTATTATATATATTTATTATTTCACCTATATATACTAGTTTTAATATAGTTTTATGTATACTAAATATGGATATACCCTAGTAGGGAACATCATATAGGGTTTTATTTATGGGAACTAAGTCATATATACTAAGTAGTATAACCTTTATAGAAAATAAATCACTATATAGGGGAGGGTAGGGGGCTATAGTAAATGGTGGGTGGAAATACCCTAATAAACATATTAACCCCTTTAACCCTAATATTAGTATATATATATAGAATAATTTTAGTAATATATATTTAAAATAATGGTTTAAAAAAGGAATATTATAATATGAACTACTTGTTTTTAAAGCGCTGCTAATATGATGCACTCCGTTTGCGAGAGGTAAACTGAGAGGGAACTAACAGAATAACGAATCGTTAAGGGCGGCTAAAATCGGGCCAATACCAGCACCAAAACAAGTGTGTTCGGCAGTCAGTTTAATTTTTTTTTTCGCCCCCCAAGGTAGAGGTCGAAAACTCAACTTGCTGTACGAGTGTTAGAATTGAATATGGGAGTCGGCGAGTAACAACATCCTTGCGCCTATGAAAGGCGTGTATATATATATTATATTATATTGGCTATATTATTATTTTATTTATTGGGTATTCTAACAATTTAAACTATACTTTATATATGATAGCTATTATATTCAATTATATAATAAAATAATGATTAACTATTTTTATTTATTATATAGGTATCGGGAGGTTAATATGATCCCCCATCAATATATACCTCACTTAATATTATTATACTTTGAGCTAGTGTGTTAACATTGAGGGTATTTAATTTAATATGTTATAATATATTGTAGTATTTATATATATAGTGTAGTTAATGATATAGATAGAATTGAGAAAGGAGCCCGTAGTTACAGGGTTTGTAATTTACTCATATTATATATAAATATATAACATAGTATACCAAAAAACTTTAGTTTAATTAATATATATATAGTATATACCAAAATATATTAATAGATAACGACTGAGTATAATTTATGTGGGATATTATATATACTATATAGTTATATCATATCAACATTTATTATGTAAGTATTATTTTTTAGCTAAAATGGATTATAGTCAGTACATTATTTATATTTAGCTTTTTCAACCTATTCATAAACAACAATGTATATATATCAGTATGAGGTATTATGTTTTACCTATACCACTATTTCTATTACTATATCTATATAACTATTATGAGTAATTTATTGAGAGGGTGAGTTTATTGAGATAATCACTACCAATATTATTTAAGTGAAAAAGATGTATCTCGATGACGGAAAAGGTTATGAGTATAACTATATATATAAAGTTAGTGAGTGAGTCGAAGTAGGTTACGCTCACGTAAATATTGACATGACACGTATAATGCCAAGCCCGTCACTCCAGTTCCGTAGACCAAGGGGAATATAAGCCCCCTTGCAAAACAACCCGTGGACGTCTCCGGAGTTGTACATTTTTGTGAAAACGTTTCGAGTATTGCTCTTTGCACATGGCTTCTAGATGTGAAACCCTCGGGCTAAGTTCTATATAGGAATTCAACCATTCGTTTTTTTGCTATGATGTAATCTCGGGTGGTTGAACCAGGTGGTGGACCAAATTTATGTTCTCGACCAGGGTAGGAGCGAAACAATTTATCACTTTAATATTGAGTGTAGAGGATTTGTGTAAGGTCATATAACTCCATATCTGGTAAATCTCTATACTAAATTTCATAGGGAGTGGATTATAGATAGGGATAGGCTGGTTAGGGTTACATTTTGGTCCGTGTTGAGGGAGTCGCTTTTTTCTTTTGGGAGAAATAATATTTCACCATTGAAAATTGAAACTCCAAGGGAAAATTTAATGGTTAAAAGTTCGAGTTAAATTTCGCATTTTCGGTGGGTCATTATAAAAGAAAAGGAGCTATAAAGTATTAATCTGACGATGAAATTATTGTGTGAATTGCAATACATAACAGCTAAACAGTAAATGGCGGTTTTAATTAAATCTTATTTGAAATGTTTGTAAATATTTAGTGTTTTTAAAAAAAGGGGCCTTCTGCACGGTTAGAACATTTTCGGGAATTTAAATTTTTCGGGTAACTTTTTTGGAAACCTTAATCAGGGGGTCTCTGATGGGGTAATGATGCTAAAAACTGGACATTTTTAACACAACATTATACTACTTTACGCAATGAGATGTTCCTTCACAACTGCATATGGACCTCTTTGGTATCTCTGTTTCTAGTTTAAGAAATACAAGATTGCCATGTCACCAAAATTGCAAAATGGAAATTCATTATTTTTTTTAAGTTGTGTTATGATAGCATACGTAGGTTTCCTACTCATAGCCTACAAAGTTTATTACCTTATGAGGTTGTTAAAGGTGTGTAAATATTAATATATATTATTTATTAGTTAAAATTATTAATATTGGTATTGTCAAAAAAAATTTAAAGGTCTTTTTGGGTTTCAAATTGTTTATTTAGCATAAAGCAATGCTTTTCTATAATATTCTATAATTATTGGATATTTGAGGTAAGAAATGTCAAAGGTTAAAAACCCGGTAAACTTAGACTTGTGTTTTTCTATCGCAAATTAATACTGATATTTGTACAAATTATTGAATATGCTGATGAATAGTCAAAATACTAGAATTCAGTTTTTGGACAAACATTTCAACCGTAACTGAACTTTTAACATTGGTAAAGGCGTCAAAAGGTAAATTCTTAGTTTTGGCAAAATGCTAAGATTTTTTTCCCGTGTGAATGGTGTCTGCTTGTTTGTCGCTGGCTTACCAATTGTTGATGGTTGTCAATAAACAAAGAAATAAATACTCACCTCGGCCTCTTATAAGTCCTTAAATTTAAAAATGTTTTGTGTGTGCTACGATCTGTTTCAGTTGTTTGAATTGCGTATTATTATAAATTTATTATATATATATATATATACTATGCATATATATTTTTGGATATATTATACTATATTATATTTATTGTAGGGTATATAAAATATATCCTTTCAAAACTACAATATATATTATACATATACATATCACCTTATAGATAGGTATTTATATATAAATGTAGGGGGGTTTCTGTGTAATATATACAACTAGTAGTAGGTTATTTAATATTATAGGGGGTGGAGGTATCTTATACTATTAAGGGGGTTTATACTATTTATATATATATTATATATTTTCTATATTTAGGTATAGTAGGTACCTCAGTATTTAGTTTGTTTAGTATGAGATTATTAGTCAACTAAATATAATATAAAATATTATTACCTATTTAACACCTTTCAGTATAAAATAATATATATTATGCAATATAAATTCTAGTGAGGTACTATAAATATATTTTTTAAATAGTATAATATATATGGTTATTATATAGTTTAGTTATTACTTCCTTGCTCTTAAAGTAGTAGTGATAATGATTAATAATAAAATATTTAGAGAATTACGCTACGACACTGATTATATATATAATATACTACATTAGTCATGCTAACTAACAGTTTGTGTGTGATATCTCTAATATTATATTATGACAGTATAATAAGAAATGCAAGGAGGCCTTTTGGAAAAATCGTCAAAAAATTCCTTGTTTGATTTTTTACCAAATCATCAAAGAGGATAGCCTAGAGAGTTGGAAAGGTTACATCTTTCAACTAATAGTTTTTTTCATCACAACATTTTTGGAGATGGGGTTCCGTTAATTGTTATACCGGTTGTTTGAAACTTATGAAGCAATAAAGGTAATCTCCCATATAGTCGGCATCCTCTCCTTGAAAATTTTTTTTAAAATTGGCATTAATTCAAAATCCTCCGAATGGTGCGGGAGAAAACCGGAATACCAGTGCGGGTGCGGGAGAAACGCATTATCAATATTATTTACGTCTGTGTTTACGCAAACTAATTTTAAACTTTAAATTGGTGAGATGATTGAAGTAGATTTTTTCCAACTTAGAATTAATTCCGATTGCTGTTCAATTTGAACAGATAGAAAGAACACCCGTCTACTAGGGTTTTTTAAATTTGAAGCATTGGTTCTAAAACACGTGGAATTTTTTCTCCATGGAAATTGGATGAGGTTCTTTATTTTTCATTGTTTATTTGCTAATTAAAATATTGGGAAAGGAGAAAAAGAATTATGACAACAACAATGTTTAATAATTTCTAATAATGGGGCAGGAATAATAAATAGGTTACAGCAGCTTTTAACAATATAGGCCACTTGGATACTTTTTGATGGTGATTAACCAAAAGTATCAAAGGCTCCAACATATGCAGGAAGTGTTAAAACACTTACAAAAGGAAAATTTTGTCTGGTAAAGTATTTGGAGAGTGGCTTTCGTCACTAATGTCTAAAACTAATCCTTTACACTAGATTCACTATTTGGCAGGTGAGTTGAACGATCTTTTGGTTGAGTAGTGACCTATATGTGTGAAAATTTCAGATTTTAGTTCACTTCGATAACGATTTGCGTCGTATATAAGGGTTCAAACAGTGACCGTATTTTCCCGAAAAAATTGCATATTTTTTTGGGGGGGCCACCCTGTAAATTTTTTTAAATATTTGACCCAAATTTTCTTAAATAACCGCCCATTTTACAAGGTGTGGAGGAGTCCATAGGGCCGGTTAGTATAAGTATCTTATCACAGTGCTCTTGACCCCGCTCTTAGAGGTTGGATCTTCCAAATTTTTTAGTATCATTTAAAAAATCATTTCCTCTCTTTTAATTATTTATTTAACACGCAGCCGGGGAAAATGCTGGATAATTCTCTTCCCCGATTATCAATGTGTAACGATAATTTCATATCGGATTCATTTCCATCATGGGTGAAAAATATTGTTGGGGTGTTCCCAAAAGAACAGGTTAAGGGCCTGGCCTTTAAATGTACTTTCTTTTTTAAAGTATGTCCTATTACAAATTCTACCCGGCGACCTTCGGGCTATGAACACAGATGTTGGTACCTAACAGTTGTTAATTACCAAGTGGAGACTACCCTTGATTTAAAAATTGTTTAGCCTGCTACTTAATTGATCAAATCTTTGCTCCACCTGGTCCAATACATTGGCTTGCAGCCCTGTTAGCAGACCAGATGTAATATCTACACAAACCTACTTTTGCGGAGGGAGTGGTGGTTTTCCTTGAAACTTGCCAGGTGGGGTTGGATTAAACATTAACGCCATTGCTATAATAGTAAAAGTTTTCAAAAAAAAATTTACTGATAAACGCGGTCCCGCATCCAGCGGTACGGAAACAAAAATGGAAACACTTTGACCCTAGTGGAGTATATGGGGAAAATTATTACTTATAGATAATTAATATATATATTTATTATGATTAATAATATATTATATATTTTACTAAATATTTTAAATTATTTAAATAATTAGCTTTCAAACCCTATAGATCAATCGCTCAATTTTCTGTACCTATACTATATATACAGTTTATACCACCTGTTGTATAATATAATATATTAATTAATATATTATATATTTACTATATATATACTTAATTATTAAATGAATATTCTATATAATATTAAAATTATATATTTACAATTAAAACTTCTATATATTAATATAATAGTATTGATATATATATAATATTTTTTATAATAATAAATTTATAATTAATTTATTTATTATTACTATATTTATATTTATTATAGGGTATGATATATTATTAGCATGGGTTCTTAATTATTTATATTAGGTATTTAGGCTTGCAATTTTTTAATTAAACAACATATGTTAAATTAAAATTATTTATATGGTTATTTCTATTTTAAATGTTTATATTAATAATTTTTTTAATTTAAGAGTTCTCCTATTTCTTTTTTTAATTTTCTTTAACACTTTGATATTTTATTCAAAAGAAAGACTTCAATCATTATTATAAAAGTTTTTTATGCTTTCATTTACATATATGGTTATGTAATATTCTTATCACCATATGCTTAACCGCCTATATATGAAATTAATGTTTTATTTACTACCACATATTTGATTATCTTTACTGTAGTGTAGGTACTAATATTATAAATGCAATTTTTATAACTATTTACTTATATTGGGTCTTCTTATATCTTAATCATTTGTTCATCTATTAATTTTTTGCTTATTATTTTTCCATTCATTTATTTTTTCAGTTAATTATTTCTTAAATTACTCATTTCGTATTAAATTTTTCAATTTTTATTATTATCTGGAGTTTTTTTTTATTTTACAGTAAGATTCGTAGTCAAACAGTATAATATTCACTTTATTTTCATCTTTTTATATGTATGCTTCATTTTTTAATATATTTAATTTATACTTATTTATTCTTTCTATTTAAATTTTTATTATATATTGATTTTTTATTTTATATTCATTAAAATTTGTCTCTATACTAAATTTTCAGTCAAATTATTAATTTATTATTATTATTTTAGTAACTTATTTTATTTTAGCAATATATTTACTAAATTATTATTTCTAATTATCTATTATTTTTCAATTTATCGATTTTTATTAATTTATTAAAAGCATGCAGTGTGATAAAAATTTCAGCCAAATAACAGCCAATACTGCCATTCACTATTTCTAGTCAGTTTTTGCTCGTAAATTAAAAATAAATCAAAACTGCTGTCTGTATTGTGATCTCAACATCCCTTACTTCTCTAAAATGCTGAGAGCTATAATACAGTTTAATTGAATCAGGATGTTTGCAAAAATTATTCCAAGCTTTCCCAATCTATCGTATATAACTAAATGACAAAACTTTAACAAATTCTTTTGTTATTGAATAAAAACTTGGAAAAAGATATTAAATTTTCCTATTGTTATCGACACATTCAGCAGAAAGGCTGGTTGTCGTTTAACTCTATTTTTTATGAGAAAAAATACAAACTAAAAGTCTTCTGGTGGTAGAATTATTCAATAAATTGTAAAAAGAACACACGACGTTTATTTTTAGGTTTTGAACCTGTGTGTATCACAGAAGCTTCGAATATCATTATTAATTATTTATGTAATTTGGTTTACCTTTATTCTATTTTTTTATATCAAGTTTTTTCTTTATATTTTTTTTTCTTCAGATATTCTTTTCTGTTTTATTATTTTTGCTGTAAAAATAATCTAAATATTTCTTATTTTCATTCATTCATGTCGCACTTAGCCACTCACTACATATTTCCAAAAACTACTAAACTTATTCTACTCCACTACTACTTACGTATTCCATAATACTCCCATAATTTAGGTACTACTTACTACCTAATACTACTTACTAACTACTTCTGAACCTATTCTAAATAATCTGATTAATACCGCTTATTACTATCCTCTTCCTATCGTCAGCATAAAAATTATTTCTTCTTAAACTCTCCATCACACTCAAAAATTTTAAATCAATACCGATCACTAACGCCCTTGTAATCGATCTTCACCCAGAGGCAACTATCTCGCTACAACAATTTCTGCTAAATAATTCTATCTGTTGGTGTCTACAACTCAAACAAGCGACTAAATACATCACAAAAGGGTACTACACCGCCTCCTCTCGTTCTCTGCAACTTTGCACCGAGCGGACTACCTGGCCCTATATCGACCGAAAATGGGGTTCTTCTTCGACTGAACCCCCCCACACGAATATTAGAGACAAGATGATGTTGAAAGTATTTACAATTCAGTTGGGGCTTCATTCTCGCACTCTTTTTCCTACTTCGTTATTCGCTATACAGAATTCGATGAAATTGTCTTAAACCCTCCCCGAACCTTTATACATCTGCTCTCCATAAACCCTAAACCCCTGCAAGTGCAGAAGGGTTTCAATCTGAATCTATTATAATCTTCAATCATGCTTCCTTTCTCTGCACTCCTTCACCTACTCAATTAACTTTTTCTAGTTCATTTCTTCTTCTCATCCCTTCTTCTTCCTTCTGATGCTACCGTATCTTCACGAATTGCTTAAAATTTTAACATGGAGGTGTATTGGGTTGATCGTCTTCCCTACACAGCTCTTCAATCACTCCGTACTGCTCTCTACTTAATATCTAAGTCCCTTGCTGGTTGTACCACTCAATAACTCTACTTCACGCAACTCTTTTTTCCTGGACCGTCTTCCTGCATATATATATGTTGATTTTATCCTTGACATACTTACACTTTTCCTCGGTAGACGCTCTGCTCTTCTCAAAATTAGGATCATAAATCAACCTTTAATTTGTTTTTATACCAATCAACTCTTTTTTTACTTCTCCTATAACTTATCCATCTTTAACCCCTATGGGTTCTACTCCTCCCTAACTACTCCGCCCGTTATGCTTTTCTTTCTTCTTAATAATTTTCTTAACTACTCACTTTTCCTATCCATAATTTGCCTACATAACTCATTTCTTCTCTTCCCTCGTATACATCTAGAACTTAGACTCTAATCCTTCCCTCTGCTCCCTCTCTTCTCTATGCTACTTACTCTCCTCAGCATACTTCATTCCAAGAATTCATCTTTAGACCCTCTAACTAATACTTACTGAATTGAAACAATTATGAATGATTCCTTCTATTATCTTTTGCAACAACAAACTTGTCTTTCTACTTCTACGCGTTTAGTCAGTGTTACAAGCATCATGAACATCTTCCTCGGCATTTAGATACTCGTTCTCCTTTATCATCCTTACCCGTCTGCTTTGCCCACAACCTCTGCTTTGCAGGGGTTACCTCCTTTATGCTACTATTGCCAATTTAAATCATTAATTTGGTTATATTATTAAGCACGTAACTGCATTCCTCCCTGTAATGTTTTAAATGCTAATCTTAAATTCTCTATCAAAGGGTAATTCTCACTCGTGGGGGACCGATAGATCATTTTTTGGCGCTCACATCCCTTGGTCATATTCATCACTGCCAATTCTTGAACTCCACTGTCCACTATGTATATCATGTTTTCTTAATTCGTCTTCGTTCCTTTGCTTATCTACTAATGGTTTTTCCTTCTGTTTTCCTAATTTTACTGTTGATGTCTTCTGTCTGTTTCTTATTTCCTGATATGTTAATTGCATGTTTGCTATTTTTAACCAGGTCATCGGCTTTCTGACGTATATTCTGATGGTGATTCAACGGTTTATTCCTCTATTGACGATCGGTGACAGCTATTTGTTTTCTCTATCTGTGAATGGATCATTTTTTTTTTGTTTATCTTTCTCTTCTCTCTCTGTTTTTTTCTCATTTACGGGCTGCTAATGGTTCTAGCTTTTAACTTGCTGTCCTATTTGGTAAGAACAACTCCTTATCATTATTATTCTATTGGATCTGTCGTCGATTTCTTTTTGCCCGTAGTAAGACTTGTTCTATTGTCACATGCTTACGTGAAAAACATGCATTAGTTATGGTAGAGTCACTTTTTCATTTCATATTCTTATTTGACATGTGCCAAAATAGTCCGTTTCACCATACTGATGCAACTACTATCTCTTTTCTTAAGTAATGCTTGTTCTTTACGTTGACATTCTCTAATTTATCGGTATTAATTCTTCTCTGTGATTCCTCCTACTTATCATTCCTTTCTATTTCCAGATAGGTCTAGAGTACTGTGGAAAACCTTTTTTTAAATGTGTTACTTTAGCTCCATCATTTCTAATTAATTATCCTAGGCTTCTTCATATTGAAATAAATTTAATCCTTGAGACAAGGGTAGTCCCATCCTGGTTTGTCACAATGGCCCTTCGCAGACTTTCCTCCAAAGAATGTTATAACGTTGACGCGTGTTGAATGACATGCTTCTGGAAAAAGGTTAATTGGTTCCCCTTTAACTACTCTCCTTACTCGACTTCTCCTGCTTCACATAATGTTAATAAAGAGGCCGCAAGATTCTTTTCCGTTTTGTTGGAAGGACTTACAGTTACTAAATTCTAAAAACTGTTGCTGATTTAAACTTATTCTATTTAAATTACTTCACACCTTCATGATTTTACTTCTTCTCTAAATGGTTGTGTAGCATAATTTTTTTAGTTTTGTCTGCGTCCACTTAAAATCTTGCAATTCCTCAGCTGTTTTTAACCTGCTACGCTCCGCCAGTTTTATTCTTCGAAACTTTTTAGCAACTCCTTTTGGTCAATTATTATGTTATATATACTTTATTTGGCCAATTTGTCTTTGTAATGCCTTAAGTGCTACTAATTTTTCAACCGTTTGATATGATATGCTGAAGTTTTAATTACGTGGTTTTACCTCAATTGTATATGTCTAATACATTGATGATTTCTATTTAGTTGCTTCCTCGTTCTTCTTTTACGAAGAAGGAGGCACTTTCTCATCCCTTTCAACGCTCTAAGTTCTTTCTCATACGAATTTATCATTGGAGTTCGAAGCTGGTCTTTTCGGTTTGAATTGTCGAGAAGACTGCATTTTTGGGTGCTGCTTTTCTGCTTGTTGCTTTTTTCATAAGAGCGCATTATTTTTTAGAATTTCTCTCTTTCTTAGGTTAAACTACCTGATCGTGTTTCAGCTATTCGTGATTATCCTCTCCTCCTACCACTTTTCAGAAAGATCTTCTGTCCTTCACTTCAGGGGTCTCTTCTTAATTTCTTAAATCGTTTCCGACATTTCCCCTCCAAAGGCTTGCTGGCCAATACTCTTTTTATGCTCCAGTTACTAAATGCTTCTTGGTTCTTGTTCAAACTTTTGGGGTAGTGGGCGGGGGCAAAGCTCGACAATCCTGGGGGGTAAAGTTGGTACCTGATGTTCCCCGGTGCGTCGCCTCGAGGCTTTTGGAGGGACAAGAGTAAAACTCATTATTGGTGTCAATTTTTTAACAACAAATTTTTTAAATTGGCTGCTGTCTAATAAGTTTTTCCATTGAACACGGGGGTGCCTCATGAAAACAAATTCGCCTATTTGTTAAGTACCCCGCCCAAGTGACTTCCATTGTTCTTTGATAAGGAGCTTTTCCACTATGATGCAAACTGCAAAATGGGGGTTCGCCTTGGCTTCCTCTCTTTGCCCCTTGTTATATCCCCCTCCACAGTAATACTCTCCTCCTGCTGAATCACTCGCCTATAAAACTTTTGTACTTTTGGGTTTTTCGTGAGCTATTTGGTCTGTATATTCTTTCAATTTAAAAATTAACTTTAAACAGAATATTACTTTTCTTTCTTGAAGGTCGTCGAGTTTTTATGTTCTCACGGGTCAATGATAACCATGGTCATCTCTGTATTACTTCTGTTTCTTTACACTGATTCTGCCTCTTCGTGAATAATTTCGTTTTTAACCTCCATCTTTGGGGGCAGTTTTAATTGCCCAATTTTTTACTACTTTTGTAATACACCTGGGCTCGTCTACATTTCCCTTTGGATCAAGTCCCCTGATAATCTTTGCAGGTTGCTGATGCTTTTTAAATCTCTTGTCCTAAGGTAAATGCGGTTTACGCCTTTTGGCTACGGATTTATTACTACTTCTGCTCATTGTCGGGGCCCGTTAAGCTCCAATCCCGGGGTATGGGAGTTTGATCTTATTTCTTCGCTGATACTTTTATCAAATTACTTGGCACACTTTCTTTCTTTACCTGCATTCTTAACTTCCAGTTTCCTTTAGAATTTTTGTGACATTTCTACTTGGCAGAAGTCGGGCGCTCCTTTTTGTTTTCCTTCTGCTTTCTTCGCAAACAGGTTGTTCCTTCTAACCCATGTTCATTCTCTTTGTCTCTATTCGACCTGGCCTATTCGTCGTTCTCAAAAACTTTTTTTATCCTACGCACTCTTTCGTTTTTTGGCCTAGGGGACATCCCGCATACTGACGAAAATCTCTTCCTTCTGTGGGCTCTTTTTTGTTCATGCTTACCCTGCTTGGTCAAACAAACCAAGTTCATCACAGACATTATCCTAAACCTCCTTTTATGCGCCTTCATTTCCCTTTATTTTCCTTTTTCTCTTTGCGCCTTTTTGCCCATCGTACCGTTCTTAACACACTCTTCCCGATTCCCTACCTGCGGTTCCTCCCTTTTTGTGGCCGCCACTTCGCGGGGTTGTACTTTCATCCTTACTGACTATACACAGTTACTGTAACCAGCATATTTATAGCCCTCGTTGGCGTCCCTGATAGGGTTATTAATTCTTTGCGTTTAGCTTCTCCGTATCTGCTTGGATTAAAAATATCTCGCTCGGATTTTCTTTACTAACATTGGGTGGCCTCGTTCTGCTGTTTTCCTTCTCTATTTTGGTCCACGTGTTATAATTTGGCCACAATTCCGTTCCCATGTCTTTGCGCCGTTGTATTCGCTTATCTTCTTCCCTTGGTTTTGTATGTGCCATGAAAATTCCATTTCTTCAGTACACCTTAGTCACCACCAATCCTGCAATTAGTAAGATTCTTATGTCGTATGTCGCTCTTCATCGCCCAACATTTAAAGGCTTGCCTATTGGCGCTGCTTAACCGCTTCAATACATAGCCGCGAACTCTATTGGGTTGGAGTAGGAGTGTCCCTCTGGTAAACCTGCTTGGTCTTAACAGGCTCCTCTCACGGTTTAAGGTATATGTATTTGTAAATCTTCTGGCAGCTGAATCTTTCTTTCTCGAATTCTACACAGCAACACGGTAAGGAGGCGAAACTGTTATAAATGCACCGCACCGAGATTTCTAGTTTTCTGCAGTATTTCACAATGAAGATTTCAAAATCTTCCTTACGCGAAGACCGTGAATGTACGGCGGAGGGAGCAACATTTAACCAGATGGTTAATTTTTAGGTATTCTCTTCTAGTCTTTCCTCATATGTGCCGGATTAAAGGGGCTAGCATCCGCCTTTGCAAAAATAGCATCCTTTAAACATACTGGGGGACGATGAAAAAGAGCGCTTCGATCCCGGCATCCTTAAGCTAATTTTTCCCTCCTGAGGGTGATATAGTACTTTTACTTTTCTGGAATCTTACGCACTTTTATATCATATATACTATGAAGTCCTTGAAGAGAAAATCTAGACAATCTACCCGCCGCCATAAAGATAGAGTATACCCAGAAATTGTGGGCCATAAATATTCAGTCGACAAAAAAAAATTTTCAGATGGAATAGGATATCACCCAAAACCGACCCTACGCTCTTAGCAAAAAAAGTAGTAATATGCCCAAAGGGATGCCGTAGCAATATTTTCCGCAGGTATGGATTGAAGAAAGAGGAACTAATTCATGGCAACTGAGCTCACAAAATTTTCGGGGGAAACAACTCATTGGATAGGTATTCACCCTAATCAAACAAGTTACAATTATCTTCTTTCCCAATTAATAGGTCTCCTCCATTTAGATAAACTTCCGTTGCTGTAAAGACGGCGGGAAGAGGTACCGGCATAAGATCACAGAGTGAAAGTGATTCAAGTATACGACAAGTAAAGGGTAAAGGGAATCCATGAAACCTAAAAAATGTGAGGTGTAAGATGTCTATGAACGTTTGGTTTTATAAGTGACAAGGCACCATTGACATGAACGCTGACGCCCAAAAAAGAGCATGTCAGTGATTGTAAACTATTTGTTTGGTCTCCCTTCTATTTCCCAAAAAAAAAAATCGGAGGATATAAAAAGGGAATATGGGTTCTCTCGAAAACAAGAACCATACCGAATTACCACGTGAGAAAGAAAGAGAGGGAAAAGGGTAAAAAAGAAAAAACTCTGGGTTCCCTGAAAAGCAGAAGGTGAACACAAAAAGGAAGAAGTGGCATGTTGTTAAATGCGATAATGGCATCTTATAGGAACAGTAGAATCAGGTAAATATTGAAAGAGTTTTGTAAAGTTTTTTTAAATATGAAAAGTTAGCAGTCTATGATGGAGAATTATAAGATCTGCGTGCACCTATTTTTTGAGCAAACGAAAATTCGCCTGTAACTACGGCAGAGAAATACAGTCTACACTGTAGGTTGCTAAAGTGCGTTAACACCTCCGCATTTACCCGGTGGACATATTAACTGCAAGATTTAAAGTCATATTCTAGCACTTCCCCCCAGAAAAAAGTTTACCTCCCAGTACGTCAGGATAATGTAGACGAGATCAGTAGTTAACATTTGCGCGCAATAAACATCACGACCAGAGGGATGCAAAACTCGATCATTTCCCTGGGGGAAAAGGAAAAAAATAACCAATCGATGCTAAAAACACCGAAATAATTATGCAAAGAGTGAGTGGTTTATTTGACTCCCAAGAAAGTAAGCATAAAATCCTTTTTTTTCGCACCGACGCTATTGATACATATGAAAACAAAAATATCCTTCTAGACACGTATTTTAATTGAAGCATTTATTTACTCTAGCAAAAAAATAGCTTCACTTAGACAAACAAATCCAAGTTACTAGTATAAAACGGGTTTACAAAATACTGTCGCGGGGGAGGGTGACAGCAGTAGGAAAGGGGGAGTTAATCTGGGTAATTAACAAATGCGGAGGAACCAAGCACTCATTTTTTTGCCAGTATGGTTCTAAGTCAAAATTATGATCTGGCAAAGCCTTACTTTTTGGCTGACAACATATATTGTTGTTTTTCAGCAACCGGAACGTGTAATTGCAAGCGAAAATACTATTAGAAGAGTGTTGTTGTTTATTCCTTCCACCATCATATAAATGTTCTTACTGTCTGTTCAATAAGCTCACGCTCGGCGATCGTTCAAAAAACATGCAAATACGCCATTCAGTGCCTAATTAACCATGTGCCGAGCTGCTTCAAAGGAATCGACCTTAAGATCAAGGGCAAAGCATATAACCTGTGGAGAGCTAAAAAGATATGCATGCTGCAGCCTTTTCGGGGCGGGGGAGGAAACGAACCAACCTGGAAAAACTAATTAGTATTTCTCACCGGACCGATTAAAAATTAGGGGAGCCTAGGGTAAGATTTCAGTGCGATAGTCATTAACTTCTGATATAATGAGTTAGTGGAATGAGAGGATATATTCATCGTCAATGAAGCAGGGAAACACGGATTTCACAGAGTAGGTGGAGATATAGACCTTGGCCCATGAAGGAAGAAAATTTTATTTGTGCCATAGAAGGAGATGAAGATGAGGAGAACAGCAGCCTACAAATGCAAAGCTTGTCTCTGAAATTCAAAATATCTGATAGACTCCCCTATGTCTTGGTGAGATAAACTGAGAGAAATACCCAGTATCGAAGATTGAGAATATGCATTGCTCCTCCCCAAGCACCAATCCGGATAACGAGAAGTCAATCTAAAATAGCACATTCTATGCAAGGGAGTAAAACTGCTATTTCCATAAAACTCATTAGAGGGTATAACGCCACGTAATTACACCATCGTATACTCCTCCATCCCCTCAACGTTGGAAGGACTCAGAGTATAAAACGCACTTCTAAAAGTGTCATTTAGGCAGGTTATCCAAGACGTCTAAAACTAGTATAGATAAGTTGTTTATAAATATACTATATCATATTTCTGCAAAAAAAAGAGGCAAAGGGATTGCAAATATTCTGGGCAAAATTTTAGGAAACTATCACTTGAAGGATTATTATATCAGACGGAAAAATTTTTGAATAGCATCCCGATCGAGATATTGTTTAAGTCAATGTAGAAGAAAAAATGGGTCGGTATTTCCATTTAGAGAAGAGTTAATAGAGGGCGACGAAGGTCGCACCGCGAATATAGGACATTATTCCATGTCACATTACAGTGCAAGCAGTTTTAGTATAATATTAGTAACTCTGTGCTCCAGTAACCCTCTCTCAATGGGGCAAAAAACGTAAAACAATCCTCTGTCCAACCTTTTGTTTTTAACATGTCTCAAGCGGCATGTATTTAGCGTAAAGGAGATATGTCACGCATGGAATCAAAATAAGGGCCACTGACAATATCACGCGGGGTTCATTTGAGCAATGGTTCAAATTGGGGAAAAATCAAAGTCTACCCGAAGTCTCCAACTCTTGTTTTATATGGGGAAAAAAATTGTTTGGGATAAAAAAACTGTGTTTTCCCATCTTTCTTCGATTCTTTCAGAATCAATTTATCAGTCTGTTAAAGGGAAACTTCTAGGAGATTGGAAACCCTTTATTCTTCAAATTTCCAAAGCTTTCTGGTAATAATATATGAATCAATTGATCTTGCTGAAATCCCGCAGCGTTTTAACCATTTTCTGGAGAAAGCTCGCGAGCCGCTGCAAGGATGACTGAGAACCGGACTAAACGTTGGTCCTCAATGTAATGCATTACATGGTGAGGCGCAGGAAAGATGGAAGAAAGATTAGAAAAAATGTTAAAGGTAAAAGTTAGGTTAGGTCACAAAAAAAATTAATTCAATAATAATAATGAAAGCCAAAATAGCGTGAAACAAAGATAAAAATATTAGAAGGAGGCATCAGGAAGAAAATTACGAAATGACCCATATTTTAGCCTGGGAAATTTCAGTTAAGGGGTCACCGAACCAGAATCAAAAAGAACGCATTAGGCGTACAAGAATAGAGACAGTATGGGGTAATCGGGCATAGTCAGCGTATTGCGGTTATTGGACCAAATCGGGCTCATGTCAATATTATGCTAAAAGGAATACAAATGAAGCTATAGAAATATCAGTCCACCAATGATGCTTTTTGTTGTAACTCTCCAGCCAGAGATTGTAGAATTATCGCAAGCTGCGCAATCGCAAAGAGGACTTGATCAAGAACAGGCCAATTAAGATGGGAGACAGGTATACGGGACAGTTGTTTCATGCCTTAAAATAAACGAAGACAATTGTTTTCTTTTATTAACCACCAAGACATGCCCGTTATGGAGTAACAACATACAGCGTGAGAAGAGACAAAATAACCATAGAAAACCTCAATAAACTTATGAGAAACTACTGTCCCGTAAACGTCAATAAGGAAAAGAGCCCGTATTAGTGAATTCTAACACAGACTCACAACTCTCGTAACGAAAGCGTAACCTGGAAATGAACTATGCATTAACTTCAGGAATAGACAACGAAAGAAAGGTATATCACATAAATTACTTGTAAGAAGGCAAAGACCGAAATTGAATTAGTTCGTCAGTACCGGGAGACTCGATTATCAAACATTAGCAAAATTGACTAGCTTCAATCAGAGCATTTGGCATGCCATGTCGAGTTGATATGATGCAAAAACGTGTGAGGACGCATAAGCACTAGACTCTTCTGTCCTCTTCCCTGATTCGAAGAATGCTGATGTACAAAGAGCTTTTTGAGAGTTTAAAATATTAAGAGAGGCATTCAATTGCAGTTTACGTGACAGTCTCCTAAAACACTCTGTAAAAATTATTAATTGATAGATAGTTAGCATAACAGGGGAGACCCTGGATGGATCAGGTCTTGTCGCCAATAGAGCTAGATTACTGGGATAAAATTTGAAGACGAAAGACTCTATTTGCGAGCATATTGCTGATAGCTGAAACAAACTTCTTGACATCAGAGAGTAGAGAATGGTTGCGTCATGAGAAAATTCGAAATACTTCATTATGTTCATAAGACAGTAGACAATGTTAGTGACTAAGGGTCTAAAAGTATGCAATTCCTGGAGTAACTGTATGGAGAGGAGTACACAACGAGTAGGAAGTAAGGCAAGGAGGCAAAAGCAGTTTCTGACGAGAAGAGCGAAGTGATATGAGAAAAAGTTAGAAGCAGTGAGAAGGAATAATTAATATCATAAAAAGAGAATAAGAAGGCATAGATCGCTGATGAGTATGCTCTAGTCGTCTAAAGCTGGATAAGTTATAGTAAATAAGCAACAGACTGATTTGCTACGAATAATAATATGCCGCTGTCTCTGCGTTCCTGTCTCTCTAACTCTATGAAGAGACCATGCGCACATGAGAGGGCAGGACCAATATGCTGAACACCATGTAAGCAGGAAGATTCACGGTCTCTAGGAAACTTACAGTGCGTAAATGATGGACCGATTGCGACTCAAGCAGAAGGGGAGAATAAATAGAGAGCAATTTACTGTTATGCATACGTGAAGAGAAGACGAATCTCAAGCATCCTCATAGTTTTATAACAATTCTGAAAACGGTAGCATCAGATAGATGAGAGCATTGGCGACGTAATAATCACATCCCACGTTAACCAATAGAGATGGTAAATAAAGGACGTGAAAGCACCGGGCTGATGAAGGTAAATAGAAACTTTAGGCCGATTGATTTCTGCCACTTTCATAGGTACTGGAGAGCAGAGAAGCATTGCTTTTCCTCGAATTCCCCGTAGTAGAAAAGATATGGAGAAAGAAATATCAATTGGCTGGAATTGTAAATTGTCACATTCATATCCTGGGCCTACACTAGACGTGTGTGTGTCAAGTTTTTCGCTGAATCAGCCGATTTTAAGCCGTCCTCTCAAGTAGTTCCTCGCTTCTGGAAAACCGTTGACCATGAAAGAGAGTGAAGGTGCGCAAGATATCCGTATCCCGCCTCGAGCGATTCCGTACGATGTTGTCATGTATTGATAGGTTTGTAAACACAACTAGAAGATTCAGTTGATTTCAGCGATTCTCTTGTAGTGAGATAGTAGTTGCTAGGTCTGTGGATCATACAAAAAGGATCGCGAGCTGCATAAAA
The DNA here is from genome assembly GCA_015478945.1 of Trachelipus rathkii. Classification (NCBI taxonomy): domain Eukaryota; kingdom Metazoa; phylum Arthropoda; class Malacostraca; order Isopoda; family Trachelipodidae; genus Trachelipus; species Trachelipus rathkii. Next base: position 35,765 of record JABUQX010054283.1, on the reverse strand, counting down.
TTTTGAGATGGTATAAGATAGAGGGAAAATCATTGAGTATCGTATAGAAAAAGGATTGAATATAAGTTATTAAATTCCTCTTACCGACGTAGGGCACTATCAGTTAATAATGATTCATGTTAAAAATGTAGAATAGAGAGATAGTTTAGAGTAGTTGTCAGTAAAGTAGCTAAATATAGTAGTGTAACGTATGATAAGAGAATGATGATATAGAATACACTGATAGGAATATTTTAAGCTATAAAGAACGTCTAATCGTTTCCTAACAAAAATATTATTAAAGCAAACACTGATAAAAATGATAATGTACATGAAATATCATAATAAATCTACATGATATCCCTCCGCTCTGGGGTCACCAGTTAAAACTATTCGTTCTTTTTTTTTTTTACAATAACTACAAAGATATATATGTAACTTTTTTTTATAAAAAATCAGAGCATGGAAAGAAAGACAGCAGACTATGTAACCCTTTGCTACATTGCAAGTACAAATTCATCTTTGTCTAACAATAACGGCTTCAATAATTATTTGTAATTGTTGCATAATATATATGAGGAAACTATAATATATGTTTCGCAGTGAGCATTCTCCGCTGGTTTGAGTCTTCTATGTCTCACAGATAGAAGATTGATCTGAAAATGCACATTTTAATAACGCAACACTAGATATTCGGATTTGTTACTCACAAATAAAACATCTGTAAAATATACATGAAGTTAGAACCTGTGAAAAAGTCACAGCAGTTACTCATGTAATATTAATAATAAACCGCTGCCACTATATAATATCTATATACATTGACATAATCTCTAGTAAATACATTGGGTAAACTTAAAAATAAAAATTAATATAATAATTCATAAATAAAAGACCCCTGACTGTAAATAAAAATATTAATCATTCCTAAACAGTATATAATTTCTAATAACAAAAAAATCAAAAATCAAAATAATAATTGTACTAAAAGTTTGATAAATAAAAAGTAATTAATATATTACAAAATGAATTGCAAATAACTATATCATAATAATAATAATAATTAATCAAATAATAATATAATTACCAGATAAATGCTAGAACTGATATGTACTTTTTTAAGTGTTAATAAAATATATGAGATATAGTTTTCAATTGTAAATTAATTTCTTATTTAATTTTTAATAAATCATTTCTTTAAGCTTTTTTAAGTAAGTTATGTCTGCATAGAAATAAATCAAAAAACTTCATCTATAGTAATCATTGTCAAATAAAAATATCAATTTTAAAAGATATAAAATAAATAGGGTTACTACAGATCTATACTTATATTCTATGAATATAACTTAATAAAGAATCAGTTTATACTCCTACTATATTATATATATATCGTCAAATATTCACATATATATTATTAGTATATAATTGACCCAGATATCAATATAGATATATAATTATTATAAAGACTAGAAAGTTGTTGATGGAATCATAAATCCAGTATATATATATATTACACTGTTATTAATATATTATATATACTGTATTATTATTATCATTTCATATTATCTTATGAATTTATATTATTTATATTATTGCTCCATCATTATATATATTGTTATATTAATTCCACATCTCTATATGTATAATCCATAGTATAATATATAATCTAACGTGATACACTTAGACAGTAATAATTCATAGAAATCATATAGGTACTATTTAGAGAATAAGATATTATTATATTATTAAAATCTTTTCCAAAATTGATATAAAATAAATGTAACTTATATATATTATTGGTTTCAATTCCATTTCTTTCTTGCGTACCCTGCGCTGCATAGGCCCTCTTCGAGAGACATAAATTTATTTCGTAAACTTTTATATTATTGCATTGCATTAATGTTATAGTCTAGCAATGTTCAAAATCCACATAATCGTTTTGTATAGATTTATCATTATCTGGTTGTTAAATAGGGTGAATCAATACTGTTTGAAACCAGCGTGGAGACAAACCTTTATACTTAAATGTATTGAAGAGTAACATTCTTACAATCAATATCTCCATAATTCGGTAATTCATTAAAACCAACTTCATTCAGGAGACTTAGATTATTTAATAGGTGTTTAATACTTATTAAGGTACATTATTTAGGCCTTCGTAAATTGTTCTTATTATTTGGGATAGTATATATCTTATCACTCACTGTAATGAATCTCAGAATTATAAATTATTGATTAAATATATGCAAGAACAATATTTTTTCAGTGGGTGTTATATTAAATATGAAGAAAGTAATTAGATTATAAAATATTTTATGTGATGATACATCTATACTCCAGCAGTACATTTATAACTTAAAATCTATTTGAAAGTTTTTGGTAAATAATTATTAAAAAAAAATTTACTAAGGGTGTACCGAAGAAACTAATCATTTTTACGGAAAATCGGTTACCTGTTTGAGACCTTAAATTATCTCTGATGGGTAGTAATAGCTAAAATCAAATACTTGAAAGAAATGTTCGCAATATACGATACAGGCAATATGTTCAGTCACATTGTCAATAATGATTTGGGATCTGGCAAGGTATTCATTTGGAATTTCATACTATTATGCCATATCAAAAAATGTACAATAAAAAATTTTATTTCTTATAAGTTGTATTGTTGATTAAGCATATCAGTTATGGACCTTCGTATATTTACTAGTACTAAAGTACCATATATTGGTTAAGTGTGGTAATATTTATAACTTATATTAAGAAATATTTATTAATTTTTGTTATTCTATTTCTTTATTTTCATATGGATTCTTTGGAAAGAAGGAAATACCAGAATACAAAATTCATTATTTAAGGGTAAAAAAATCATACTGCTTTATGAAAATTGTCAATAACAATATAAACTTAGACTTGTGTTTATTTCTATTCCAAATCAAATGCTTAATATGATATTATAAATAATACTATATAACATTATTAAAATCTATAACATTTAACATTATATAAATTATCATAATATTAACAAGAAGTTATTGGATAAACATGACTTAATAATATTATATAACCTTGTTTCTCCCAGAAAAGTCCAGACGTTATCGAAAAATAATTCTTGGCACTCAAGAAGAGCTAAAAAAATTGAAATTTCTAAAAATAATCCATAAAATATTATTCGATATTTTACATTTATTTCGTTACTAAATTATTACCGTAATCTACAATTATGAAAAGAAAGTAAATTCAAAAACTGATAATGAGAAGAAAAGTAGATCCCCATATAATGTCTTCAGCAAACTTGATAAGCGTAGCTTAAATATGTTGCTATACATATAAAAAAAAACAGCTGATTTCGCCTTTTTGAGACTGACGAGATTTATCACACATCATATTTTGTCACTATTTATATCGGCAGTAATTCCATCCGGGCCATTAGCCTTCTTGAGTATCCATATCGCCTTAACTTCCATCCTTCCAGCCATCAATAAAAATATAACTAAAAAAATAGTTGTAAAACTAAATAATTAGTTATAAATTGATATAAATTATACATACGATTATAATAATATATTATACAAGTTTTTAATTACTATATTATAATATATATTTTAATATCCGTATATTATACTTATACTATATAAGGTAATTATTTATAGATTAGTATCTATAGTTTATAGTCTAATTACGAATAGACATCATATTATTAATTCTATAGATATATTATTATTTATATAAAAATCGAGCATGTTACACAGCGAAGTAAACTTTGGAAACTTTTTTAGGTTATAAAATTTTTTATGTACGAACGTTGCACACCGTGGGTTGACAGCAGTACTGTAAGTACTTTCAATTATATCTTGTGATTGTTAACAAATATATTAGTACACGTAGAATTTATTACTATATATTAAATTAAATATGATATAAATATAAAATTTATTATTAGTATTTATATTTATATATTATAATAGTATATTATAATATTAGGAAATATTATATAATACTATTATATTAGCTATAACATCAAACTCGCAAGCAAAACATCTACAACACCTTTCTCGTGTGAACACTAGAGAGGAACCGTAAAGTGAAATAGTTATGCTGTATTATACATTATATCATGTGGAGAGAGCATGATCATTCTTCCACAAGCCACATTTTCTCTCTCCTCAATGACAGAGTTGAATTAACGTCTACTGCTTACTTTGTGATATATTTGGTGTATTCTGATAGAGCTTCAAAAATCTTAAGCCAATCGCTATGACTCATCGAGCTGAATTTTCACAGTCGCGCGCTGTTACATTTATATATTTACTTACTGCATGGAGTTCCAATACATGTTAATAAGAATAAAGTTTAAATGTTAAAGTAGATTTCTAATCTAAGTGTAGATGATCGACTATAATTATCTGGAATAAATGGAAAAACACACAAGTCAAGTTGATATTTTTTATTGACATTTTTCCAAACGTGAATTTTTCCAAAACTTTCATTTTTATTTCATTGTTTTTCGCGTTAAATAGATAACAGTCGAAAGAAAAGTAATCAAAACGTAGAAATTGAATAAATAAAACATTAAATAATATTAAGTTAACTGAATAAAATAATAACTATCAATTTGTGCAATCAACCCCGACTCTAGTCAACTAATATTATGAGTAATCTATTATGATTCAACGCTAGTATAGGACCTACGTTTATGGCTAATCCATACACATCACTGTGAACAAAACAAAATACACTTCATATTTTTAGGTCATTTTGACAATTGCGCCTAGAATTTCTTAATCCACTGGAGGCAAATAAACAAATGAGCGTCTCATTTGCAATGTGTCAAGGAAATGAATGAGAGGATACAATCTATATTGAGTAAATATCGGTATCATGATGTGTGCAATGTGATCAGATTTCATTCAGCACGTAACACGACGAGTACGGAACGCGCTTACTGTCACATTAGCGGGTGATTTCATTTCGGCGAGCCGGGGCAATATTCGCGGATCATCGTGCACATTCGTATATTTTGGCAACCCGAGCTGTGTTATGTTCAGGTACATTAATTCGGAATCACCTGTAAAGTAAAAATTACGTTACCAACTTACGTATAATCACTTTTTATCAAACCGAATTTATTCTTAAATTTTTCCTCTTTTAAATAAACTGCAAAAGGCTAAATTAGGTAAATTTTTCTATTCGAATTTTTTGTAACCATATATAATTGTCACTGATAGGAACAAATTGGCCAATAAGGCTCGAATTAATTTATTATAGTTTTTCGTTACAAAGCACCAAAACAACAACAACAACATTAAAAGACCACAAATCAACGGTGTGAATAGGTATCCCTATACAATACACTTGGAGTTATTTCCGCTTAATCAGTGAAAGAATGTGGGTTTAAAATAAATTTTCCACCGCAAAATGCTGGACACACATGAGTCGAAGATGTTTGACTCCTCATTTGCTTACTTTCATTTTCAACTGCTATTTAGCATGAGTGATCCGCATAAAATTCTTGAGCTCCACATGGTCAAGACATTGGCTCAACCCCTGTTACAACCCATAGGTAGTAATATATCTGCTAAACAACGAATAATGCGTGAAGTGATCCTAGAGCGGATGCCAAGGTATGACAAGTTACTTGACCATGCAATAATTAATAAAGTAAGTTCTCCAAATACATTTATCGCCTGGGGCAAAATCCGGCCAAAAAAGCTTCTGGATTGCCTCGTTCCATCTTAAAAGATTACACTTCTCTGAGTCGTTTATAGAAAAACTGGACTGAGGAACAGTACAATATATCTAATTATTTACTACGTAAGAATTAGTAAAATTATACAGGTAGATAAATAAGTATATAAATTAAACTTAGTATCATTTAATATAAAGACATCCATATATTTTATACTACATATTTTTTATTATTAGTAGTAATAATGTATTCTACAATATAATATGTACTAATAATATATAATATAATTACATACTAAGTACAGCCAGGAAAATGTGCTCCAGATCTGGCTGTTTAAGAATTAAGATATCGTACTCATAGTGAGAATCCTCTACTAGTCTTTTATAGTAGTTTGTACATTGTACATGTATATATTCTACTACACGAGTATGCGAACGTTTGAAGTTTATTGTTTATTGTTATTTTTTGTGTATAAGATTCATGAACATATTCGTATTTATATATATTAACCTCTAAATTGAACTATAAATAATGAGAAACTAATTTGAGTGTAATAGTAACAATATTAATGGTAATAATTAGTCATGGTTATTATTATATATTCGATATTATTAATCATAAAGGTATATATATAGTAATATATTATAAATGTTCACCAGTGTAATCAAATATATGGTCCCTAAACTAACTCTATGCCTGGAAGCGGGAAAATTGACTCTGGATCCCCTTCATTTTCTCGTCAGTGCTCAAGTGAGGTTCTATCTATGCGCAAAACTATAATAAACTTGGAGCGATAAACCAACCATTGGTTGCTTGGTTGGGCAGAACCTGCCTTAAAAAGACGTACTCCGTTCCAACCTAGAACTCACCCATGTTACCGACTCTTCGAACTGAGCGGTAGACGAAAAAGCAATCTGTTTAAAGAAGATTGAGATAACAATCCTAATACGTATACTCTCTCTAACCATTAATTTATATATATATATATATATTCAATGAATATTTACATATATTTATGACCGTATTTGCCTGCATATTTTTAATTTGATGCCTAAGAGTATTATATAGTAGGTAATGTAAAGAGTAACAACCACCAATAAACGAGAGTTGATAATTTAGACTAAGTACATGCTATATATATTAAAAAGGGCTTAAAGATATATCAAAATAATCTTCGGAAGGATAAAAATCTTTAGAACTTTATACGATCTCATTACCCTAACAATTATATAATAAATATATTTGATATTTAGGATTAAAAAAATTACTAAAAGTGTAGACTACTACTGCTAATACTATAGTAGTATATATTGTTAAATACAATAAATGTTTTGGCAGGGTATGTAAAAACTATGGGGTTTTGAGAGTAACACTGTGTCATCAGATAAGGAGTAGAGGTTATGGTTGGAGTGTAGGAAGTCCTCAGTGAAGTTATGTTAGTACTGAGAAGCTGGAGCAAGTGCTAAGTTTCAACATTTTAGGGCTATTGTTTGCGATGAGATCGAAATGACGGAGTCTGAATTGTCAGCGAAAGAGTCGTAGTACTGAACAAACTCTGAGAGATAGGAGCGTCAGGAAGCGTGCTGTGATAAATTCGTTGGTGAATGTTCAAGGTACAGAAGTTCTTGAAGCTCGCGTCTATGAGCCATGTGAACATAGAGAGTAATTAGATAATACCTTCATGCTGTGTGTCCATTGGAATGGTTGATGAGTTTTATGTAGAACGGCTAAAAGTAAATATTTTCAACAGACTGTTCAAGTATGATGTTCAGGATGACAATCTTAGGCGCAATTTCTAAGGTGGCTGACAGAATATATTAACATAACACATGTGAAGGAATCAGCACGTATTAGAGAGTGGTGCAGTTCTGTGAAGGCATACATGAGAAGGAAAGGGATGAAAGTATCGTGTTAAGCAATGAAAGTGGAATATGTGTGGTGGGAACAGAAATGATATGAAAAATGAGAGTGGGGTGTCACGCTGATCTCATTTAGTGAGAGGAGGTCTGTATGGGAACCGACCGTTCTGGAGAATCGAGAGAGCTAACTGATTCAGTCGTGAACGAGAAGATGTGATGAAGGAGACGCTAAACAATGAGGTCCGAGTGGAAGCGTAGAATATGCTGCATGAAGAGAGATCTGGGGGGGTTATATTGTACGCGGGCATTAGAGTTTTGCAACGACAACTAGGCCATGGGGCTATATTGAAGCACCTACATATTGAACAATACCATAAATTTGTGAGAAACCTACGCCCTATTGGTTGGATGGCTGGGTCCCGTCCGCTGATTGGCCATTGATTGCTCTAGGGTGGATTTGTTCTCGTGTCTGTGGACGTCTCGCTGCTCACGTAATTAATTGAGTGAGATGACGGGTGCGGTAAGGGTTGTGGTACTTGGCTATCTACGCATCGTTATAATATCCATAGTTCCTCAGCCCATACCTTCTTGCTTTTCTATGTCGATGCGGTTGTAACAGCGCTCTCGCGCATCCACATCCACAAAACACTAAAACTCTGGGCATATGGAGGAAAAATGTGAGGGAACGAGAAAAGAAAGAGCTATAGCAATAGAATTATATGCAAACTCTATTACATTATATCATAAAATAATAAGAGAAATAAGTTTGTATTAAAATACAGAAGGTATTCAGCACCAAATAAAAAATAAATAACTATAATATATATGATTAATACAGTATAGTGCCCTTTATTAATTATATATTAAAATGATTAGACTACAATACTATAAGTTAGCTATTCCGATTATATAACATTGTATACTATATTAAACGAGGTAAAAAATACTATATAATATCTTATATTAGTTACAAATACTACATACATTGAAGATGTCTAAATTAATTTATAGGAGCCTTATTATATAATTAATGCGCGAAACTATATTATATCCTACAAAATCTAATAGTTATATAGCTGAGTCCTCTACGATTCTTAATAAAATGATATATTTAAGATTTATATATTTATACTTATACACTGGTATATCATTTCATAGGTCAACTGAAATGATAAGTATATTAATACTTATAATCCTATACTAGTTATATTAAGACGCTATAATTGATAAATCAATATCAATGTTATCATGATACTTATTCCACTTACCGTCTATCTGCCCTATATTACATATGGTGGCTGTAACTATCAAATCGGTAAAGAAAGCAGTATAAGAACATTAGAATCGAAAAGAAAGTCCTGTTCAGCCTTTCTGAGTCTCCTCATCTGTACATTATTTATAGTGTAGATGCTCTGTCACATTGTACAGTGAAAATTCCATCACCCTATGAGCATTCATGGACGCGACTGGGTACCCTCATCTATGGTAATTTTTCAAGTTGGTTACCACTATCAAATAGGCCCAGGTGGCCACAAGCAATTCCCATAACAAACGCCGCGCCACTTCTTCTCCTATTCCATGTTTAGTCGCTGCTGCCAAGACCTCAACTTCTCTCACTCAGAGATGTCCATAACCGTTGTATTCAAACCGACTCAATCCATCTTCTCTTCGTTTTCTCTCCAGTCCGGCGGATTCCCCTATACCTACTCAACTATTACTCTTCTGCTTAACCAATCCTTGCTATCATTATCATCTTCCAGACCAACCACGTCAACATACACTATTAGCAATCTATAATCTACCTCAGTCCACCCTTCCATACCCACCACCATCTCTAATACGTTTCATTCTCTATGAGCACTGTCTTCTCATAGTTCACTAGCAACAATCCTAGTTCTGGTCCATACTGATCACACACGAACTATTAGATATCAAATTACAGATTCTTATCAGACCATCTAGTCTCTACTACAACACTAACACAGTCAACTCGAGCTCATGTCCAAGCCACCCTATAGCATCAACTCACAGACTATCAGATCTCCTATTACTTCCCACACAAAACGTTTAATTTTGATAACACCTAGCCTCCACTTACCTCTATTCATCATTACTTATCCCACTTCAATCCACGCCATATTCAGTTGATAATATATATGTTCACCCTTTACCACATAATACTACAATACTTATACTTAGACCCTGTTCTAGCTGCTCACCATCAACTATAAATATCTCACCATTAAGGAGTTTCCTTCACTCACACAGATTAAAACTTACCTTATATCCATACGTTACTATTCAAGCCCCCTATCCTTTTACTCTAATTACAATTACATAACACCCTGCAACTTCTCATATCAATTACCTGCTCTAATACTACTTTTAGCATTCGTACACACCAGAAAACAATATCATACCGCATTAATAATATAGGATATGGATAGCACTTTCCCTATCAACTCATTTTGCTCGAACTCATTATCTATGAGCTACCATTTTTCTTAGCGCATCGAGCGACACACTACTGACATCAAAATCATATCCTCAAGAAACCTGACAGACCCAAGGCATAAAAGGAAATGGTGGCATCTGGTCAACAATCTTTAGGGCGCGAAAATTTAACCTAAAAAAAAAAAAAAAAAAAAAAAAATCAGAGTCTCTTAAAATATAACAAAACATATATACCCATAATTCAAACACAAATTGCAAAATATTAACAAGGAGACTAAAGCATACAGACCCGTCTACTAAGATCCGCGAGCTAATTTTAATACCATTTCAATACTTCATTGAAACATTTATTCTTTAAGCACATGCCAGGCGTCACTTAATACAGAGTCATATTCATTATTACTATATTCGGATACAAGCTGTAAAATACAAACACAAAATAACAAACTATTTGAACTATACATTTGGCTCTTAATAAGTATCAGGTATTTGTTATCATAGAACGAGTCTATTCTTATGGCTCAGAGCCCTTCCCTTAACTCCTTGATAATCGGTTTACTCTTCTTTTCACCTCGTTAAATTTTTCCACACATATAGTAGAGAACTTCTCCCTTTCTTAGTCCTTAAATTTAAACGCACTTTGTTCGTCTACCTCTCCGTCTTTTTCAGTTCCTCTTGCATACCTCCACTCAAAGAAATACATCCTAGCAATCACTAACGTGCTTAAAAAATCAAATCCTTCCCTACAGTCCTAACAGCCTGATGGTAGCTTTTTCCCATACCTTATCAATGGTCCCATCATACCCGGGTCCCTCTCGGCACCCTGCTCCTGCTGAACTACTGCGCAAGCTCACGTTGAGACTTATTTCCCTCCCCTCACTCAGGCACTTGGAATTACTCACCCCAGCGGAACCACTATCCGCTCTTCATATTGGTAAGGTATTTTCGCGCCCGGGGTTCGTTAGATTCGATTCCGGGGGGTATTTCCTCTATAATCCCGTCGCACGATTCCACCTTAGCACATCCTTCTCATCACGCGGGTCATGTCGAAAACGTCCCCGTCGCTTGCCTGTACTCCCACGCTTCGGCTACGAGCCACACCTATAATCAACTGCCTCTCTTGGCAGTAAAACAATAACCACTAACATTTAACTAAAAACAGTAATATATATAATATTCATTGTCCTCATCCCAGCTCTCCAGAGTCATGCAATATGTTTATCAAATACTAAGCTAACAAAGACTTATATGGCTATTACCTCTATTTACATACATTTTTCTAAGTTACTATAAAGCATCATTTAAATACTATTTCATTATTCACCAAGTTAAATTCTCCCTATCACTTTCAATGAGCATATCTTCTTACAATGTCGACTTCAAAATATCGTTACCCTTTCTTCAGCGTGTTCTTCATTTGTTCGAGTTGTTCTCTCACGAATGTTTCATTTGAGATATGCCCTCTTCTTTTTCTCAAACTGTTCATTACTATATTTGTTTCTTTTTCTCTTCTTTTTATTCTTTATGTTTTTTTTTTTTATCTATTCCAAGCTTCTTTTCTTGAATCTTCATATAGGCCAGGGTTCTTCAACGCCAGGGTTCTTCAACCCGCAGCCGCGGCCCACGGCCCGATTCCGGCCCACCATACCATTCTATATGCTCGTCTTTCGCCCTTTGTTTCTTCTGATTTAAATAACAAATTTTAAATTTTTTAGGATATAACTTTTACATATATATAACTATATATATATATTAACCAATATATATATAATATTAATTATATATATATCATCTACTATCATATCTATGATATCTATTATTATATATTCATAATATTATTATAATAATATATCTATACCTGTACAATGCAGCTTTTGATTATATACATATTTAGATCAAGTACAAATTTTTTATAATTTATTACATTATAAATATGCCTTACAAGATCACAATTGATGATTCCGCGTGGACAACATCGAAGCTACAAAAGGTCGAGTCGCGAGTGGCACCCTAACTGTATCGGAGTTTTTATAGATTGCGATAAAGAATTTGGAACAATAAGTGATACGTCTCGTGATGTCTGACTCGTCTATTCTCTCTTCTCTCACTCTCATTTCCTCTCTCTCGAAGTAAAGGTCGTTACTATCCGTCACGTATGAACAAATAAGTGAGATATAATGCTAGGGTCAGACTATAAGTAGATATATAGTCACTCGGTTATAGAAGTATATAAAAAAAGGAGCTTAGTGACCGTGTTTTAACCGTCGCCTATGGTGTTCTATTCTTCTAGGAATATCATTTGTCTCTCGTAGTATTATTTTCTTATTACAAGTGTTCAATCTTATATTTATTTTTTTTAAATTAAAAATTGTTAATATAAATAATCTGTTTTCTTGAATAAAAAGTCCGTTATAACTTCCTGCATAAATAAAACTAATGTCATATAGCCCCCACACTTCACACCTGCGAAAAATAAAAATCTGTTCTTATTAATAAATAATTACAAACTAACTGAAGTATAAATAACGCCCTATACGAGGAGTTATCCTTAGTATTACAGATATAATACTAAATGTGTATAGTATTGATTGTGTTTGCCTCTCTCCCCGGCATAATCAACGGATTAAGCGAGGCGTGTAATCCCCGCGGGAGCTCCTATAGATAACACAATCGTGTCCGCCAGGTCGCCTAAACTGTGAGTCAGGGCATCTGTGAGTGCTCCTGACAGTCGGCTGAGATAAGAGAAAAGAAAAACGAGCAGTAGTTATTTAATAATTCTCTTCTCGTACAGACTGACCCCTAGACGCGCCTTTCGGCTGATGAGCCTATATAGGATTGCTGGCGTAATATTTTATTTAGGTGAGATAGGACTTCACGGTGAGTTAATAAAAAAGGAGCATATACGTTTTACGTTTCTAATGTGTTTACTTATTTATAGTATCAAATGCTATCTGACATCTAATTCTCGTGAGTATCTATTTTATTTTTTAAAGTTTTCTTTTTAAGAGTTTTAATAGTATTTACATAAATCAAGTCAATAGCTCTCCACAATTAATTACTTATGTAATAATACAGTCCGTTTTACCGCCAATATATTATAAAATTTAAAAGCGCGTCTCAGCCTCCAGCCCTCTAAGTAGCGAGAACTATACTCAGATAAATGTACAAAATTACCATTACTAAGTAAATTTTATATAATATTTTTATCTCTTTCGAATTTATCATAATATGATATAAAATTTGTTTTCCTCGCCAAAAATCTTAAAGTAAGCGTACGTGACCTTTACATTAAGTGCGTAAGTATAGTTTATTATTTGATAAATAGTAGTAGTGCAGAGTCAGGACGTCGTTATTTTAATATAATTTCTCCTAACTATGATCCTTTATAGAAATATATAAAACTGACACACTCAGGCAGACTCATCGTTATGATGCATGTTTAGAGACAGAAACATTAAACGAGTGTGTAGAATTTGACACAACAATACAATGCAGAAACAAAAATTAAAGGAACACACTATCACTGTAATTATTAAGATACCACTCCAGATAATAACAATCCGGTACAGGTGGCGTACGTTCCTACTTTAAGAAATCTTCATTATCCCAACTCTAGAGTTATTAACGTCTGCCGTAAGTAAATAGAGTTCGCTTTTTATTTCAAATCTATCTAATTAGTAAATATATATATTGAATATTCATGCATATTATAAAAAAACTCGCCTATTATGTCAATAATCTGTAAATCATTATGTTATTATCTAATATATATATTCATATATTTGTACTATCTATCTATATATACCTATATATACTATCTATCGAAATAAACTAGTTTACGTTTTCCCCGCCAAAAACTCAAGTTCTAGGTTGTTAAACGAACAGTCACTTTTTTTCGTTTTTCGAATTATATCAGTTTTATAAAATTATAATATAGGAAATTGTACCTATACCTATAACATTATATTTTATACTATTTTTATTTATATAAATAAATATTGAAATTTAAATATTTACCCGTCATTTACTACCTGCAAAGTACACATAACAGCCGCTTATGCATTATCTTTACTATTCACTCCGCCGTTAACCTGTGCAGCATTATTTTTGGACTATTGTGGTGGTTAGAATGAGACTCATTGAGGTTACTGATTCTTGCATGAGTGTAGTGTACGATATCTCGTAAATATTGACATAAAATGTGTATGCTAAATCTAAAACCAAGATAAACTTGTGTTCCTCTTTTTGTGCTAAAGAGTACTAAAGTGGTTGTGACACACACACCCCTTCTCTAGTAGATACGCTACAAAAAATTCAAAAAATTAATAAACTTACAACACCTAATAAGTTCTGAGTGCCCACCACGCTTCGCCAGCACTCGACTTTCATCGACTTAACAATCTAGCATTTCCTCTGCTCTCCTCTCTATTCCTTTACTCTTAGATACTTATTATAACTCACATAAATTTATCAAGAACTACACACCTTCATATTCCTGGAAATAATAAATCCACAAGAGTTCTTCATATCGTCATTATCTTTGAGTTTCAGTTTATTTTAGTATGGAGTAGGTTATGTTTATTCGTTTGATCCGAGAACATCCATCGTTTTAACATCAATCTGTTCTACTTTTGTCAAGTTATCAGCTCCGGTACCTACTGTGTGTGTGTGGCGCCGCGTGAAACTATTAAAGTGTAGATAGAACTGGGCGAAGAGGTCAATGAAGACAATGTCGCTCGCGATACGAGAAAATAACAAGCGCAAGCGTGTCTTTATACCTCGTGCATGGTGCAGATTTAACGACTTCATTTCGACAGAATAGTGAACTTCTCGATATGAGTGCGATAAGTCCTTCTTTTTCAAAGTGAGGTACATATATAGAGAGCTATATCCTTTTCCGTCGATAGTAGAGGTTTTCTCCTTAAATTTATCTAAAAGTCGCTTCTTTGCTATATCCTAGATTTCTTTAAGTTACTTTTAAGCATAAACAATCTTCATATAATTTAATGAGAATTCATAGTTTTTTAAAATAATCAATATCTCAAATGATCTAATGAGCACGCGTACTCCGTATTCGCTCATCGTCTGCACCTTTGGGCGTGGTAAACCGGTAGATATTTTTTCGGTCCCTCTCCGAAACAATCCTCATCTAGCAACTGACACTCAACAGTCATATGCGCGCGACTTCGATTTCTCACTCTCGACTCGAAGGATAACGACTAATATAATTTGGTTTACTCCACATGAAGATAGGTATTCGTAATATTGATAGATATATAGTGTCCGTCATTCGGTGTCCTCTGAATATTAGATGTTGCATTTTGTGCGGTGTGGATACAATGAAAACGAGTCGTCCGCTCTAGTATGCGTGTATAATGGATGTTTTTCTGTGTCGGGTTATGCAGCGAGTGTGTAATATGACAGAGCCGAAGTGTGTATAGTGACATGTTATTCTTTACATTCGGGATGCGTTTCATTCTGAACGATGTTGTCTCGTTAAGAGGAGTCTGTGATTAGGTGTCGAACGAGCCCTATTGTAAACCGTAAGTAAGTATATAGATATCTGAAGCTTTATTATTTTATTGTTTATATAGAAACCTGGAGCCGGAAACGTATAGTAGAGATACAGTCACTAGATGTCGTTGCGCGAGCCTCACTACGTTCGACATAAAGTGTCACTAATATATGTCACGGATAGGGTCAGGCTACTCGTGCGTCATATTTTCCTTTTCTAATTCCGATCCCGATGACGAACGCAGAATCTTACTTTGTGTCACTCAGCTATAATCAAGTCGACGATCATACCCATAACGCATCAGTCGGTCGTAGACTATACTACACAGTCATTTCTGCACAAAACTTTCTTGTACACGCTTCCTCATCTCTGCGTGACGTTCTGTGCTCGTAGCACTCTTTCTCTCCTCTCGCTCGCGCATTCTCTTCTTTTCTTTTCTCTCTCTCTTTCTCTTCTCGGTTCTCACAATACCTTTTCCGAGGACGGCAACATGCTATTCGCTTTACATTCTCTCCATTTTCTCTTCTCTCGTCTACGCTCCGGCCCGCGCATACGCCCAACGTCTAGCTACAGCGAAATATCTATCACAGTAAAACAATCGCGTGTTTTACGTGTTAAGGTAAGCGTAACGGCGAGCGCACTCATCTTTCTCGAAATTTCTTTCTCCATATCCAAAAGGGTTAGAATGAGGGGCGCTGGTGGAAAATGTCGGACACCGGCGAGGTCGCTAGCATCTGAATTAATTCCCGCGTGCCTCTCAAATCCCAACCATCTCCCTGCACTGAGCTGTGTCTTACTTTCTGCGCTCTGCTTCGATTTCAATTAGACAGCTCGTGAGGACGTTTGTTTCCTTATTCGCCCGTGAAACTGAAAACATTTGACGGCAGACACCAGTAAGTCCGCATAAAAGCAAGTAAAAGGATATTTGGGTGATTTGTACTTAACTCGGCAAAATTTTGTTTTGCGTATTTACAAAATTACAAAGCCGGTTCGCCCGCTCGATATCTTGAAGTATTTCTCATCCACGTGAGTTCTCGAAAATTTTTTCTTTTTGGTTTTTGTTTTTTTTTTTTTCTTGTTGTTTTTTTCTTTTTTTTTTTTTTAGTGATTCTCATACATTTCTAAGTAAGACTTACGTTAATGATTTTTTATTTATTTTATTGTAATAATTTAATCGGAATCTTATCCTATATTATGCTTATTATTACTAATATTGTATAACTTGATCCTACTCAAAACTGTTTCCCTCACAGGCGCTGCATGAGAACCAAAACTAGCGCGCGATAACTATCTCAGAATACACACACCACACACAAATACCACATAACATCAACGCACACTATATAAGCGTGATAAATAAACTCCATCTTCCGCTTCATTCCCTCATGTTCTACATAACACATAAACAGCACGTTCGAACCATATCGCTGACTTATAACGTGACCTCCTCTCGATTATCAGGTTCTGTGAATAACTAACTCATTTATATCTCAGATCATTACGTACCGGAGATAATAATTATATCAATTATACTAGTGGCCTAGGTATCATTTACAAGCCCGACAAGAGATAAATACCATATCGCAGCTATATACTCTGATCTGAAGATAGAGAGCTATAATATCAAGCGAAATACGAATTAGTATAATTAATGTTCGAGTCAGATCGAATCATTTTACTGCTAAAGGTTGTAGTTTCTTTGCTTGGATTTCGACTGACGGCTGTAAGAGGGCGCGGAGAGGGAATGGTAGGGCGTGTGTTAGTGCTAGCTATGTCGCTTATCTGCACTGGTGCATAAACTCGCCGCGTCGTGGTCTTGCTTCTTTCAGCACCGCAGCTCCAGCCTAAATGGTAGAAGTGTAAAATGCAGAAAGCCAAAATAGAATCAGAAGAGTAAACCCGTTATAATATCTGAAGCTTAAAAAAAGATTAGAATGTTTGGAGTTATTCAAAGTCAAATCACGATGGATTAGCTTCTGTTTAAATGAAGAACGAAATGAACGAACGATTGAACACATTTGTGTAGATAATTGTGAGTTTAAGAAGATAGACGTGTAGATCGGTAAGGGAAATTATCAGTAATCCACTAAACTGAGCTACGATCTAAATTAATTTCTCAGAATATAGTTTAGTATCTTAATATATCTATCAAGCTCCCCTCGTGACCTTACATACTATATCTCTAATTTATAAATTAAAAACATTAACATAATATATAATATTTAACTGTGGACCGATATAACCCATAAAACACATAGACTATCTTGACTCATCATCAGGTAATTACAATTAAAACTCAATATACAATTAAAAATTACGGATTCTAAAATTTTATTAAAACACCTACTCTACTGATTTTCCCACTCTCTCTTACTATATATGCATTATTATTTACTTATAATATATATAGTACTATACTATATTATATATATACTATATTGTTAGCCATTAATAAAGTAATATTCTTACGCGATTTTCCCTTCTGCTTATTTATGAATACATCAAGATATCTATCTCTGCACTAACAGTAACACTTTTTATCGGTACGCATCTTTACGCCACATTCTTTTACTAGGCTATTATATTTAGATACGACTCACTGTGGAATGAGGACGGGACTACTTAATACGACAAGGCTCCCTAGTCTATATTACTGTGATTACGTCCCCGTTTACGTTGGAGCCTCGGATAATATCTCGCATCCTTACTATACCGAAATACTAATTCTTGCATCTCACTATATTATGATGACTAATATAGTACTTATTAATCTACCCAACATAACCGATCGTGTATATACGTGAGTCTACGACGATAGTGAAAGTATTAATATTATCGCGTTACCTATAATATATTTATAGGTATTATATTTTTTCCTCGATCCTCAATTAAACGATTCCTTATTTTACTGTTTCATTACTTGGCTTCAGGATTTAGTGTAGTATTTTCCGATCATGTAACGTTATCCATCCCATAATACACTTTATCTCAGCGATAAGATTTTTTTACTGCTTATCTCACATATTTATATAGTACAAACTTATATATATATATATATATTTTGATTTTAATATCTATCGGGATTGCGTTTTTTCATTGCGTAATATAAGCTATATATATTTTCTTATCTGAACATTGGTGAGTAAGGCGACCCTAGTGTGAGTGAGTCCATAATTTAGTACAATTATACCATATTTTATTTATTTTTTTTTTTATATATTATATAACGAGTTCGTAGTATACTGAATATTACGACTCTTTAAGTGTAATACCTATGAGTGTGAGTATATTCGGTTATTATATCGCGAAGCTCGTGATTATTCAGATATTAATAAGTGCGATATTATCCTTTACTTTACGAGTTATATGTGGTTATTATTTATTTATTTCTAATTTTATGTTATTTATACGATATCAGTGATTAAGAACGAGATTCAATATAAATACATGTATATAATTATCACCTCACAGAGACGTGATAAAGTGATAATATAACGCGAATATAAGCAAACAAAAAAAACTATATCTGGTTACGTAATATCGATCGAGTTGAATAATTCAGTGTAGATAATAAACTACATTTCAATAATAATATATATAATAATCATTAGTGCATCAGATCAATGCGTCATTCTTAATAATCTATTTTCTATTACTTCTCAATCCTTCCTCTCGCGTTCTCTTACTAATAAAAATTTATCATGGTGAATAAGGAAATAATTGCTAAATACTATATTAATAGTGCATTTATAACCATTATTCATCTCTCGATAAGGCAGGACTACTGTGGATTAGCAATAAGTACTTTAAGCATTAACGTAATATATATATATACCGAAAAATAATATCGGTGTTCTATGGCCTGATAAATATATATATAATGTAAACCATAGTGAATAATTCGACAGATAGACAATGTGAATATAATGACAGTAGAATATATTAAGTCTGTCCTAATGTAACAAACGGAGAATGGTGGTTTTAGATTAAAGGGGGCGACTTTTGTGGAAAATGCTGATTCGCTGTGAGGAGGAGAAGGCGATCTATGTTCTGTGGAAAAGCCAAATTTTTGCATGCAGTGTCGATTTTCGCCGTAATTATTAATTGTTTCAAGTGTTTTTTTAACTCGAAGGAGAAAGAAAGAGATATTTGCCGTGAGTTATCAGATAACTGGTACCGTTTTTTTCGTGTACTAGCCGCAAAGCATGTTTTGTTGTTTATTGGGTTTCTAAAGAAAGTAAAAAATATAGAGGCGTTCCCCCGCGAATTGAGGTAAATGTTCAGTTTTCAAATGAGTTTATGATTTCACTATTTTTTTTTATTTTTTGTCCGATTTGTTATGTTGATATACCGTATTGGGTGTTTTCTTGTGCTATTTTTTTGTAGAATAATATAAATGGGCCCCTGTGACCGTCGCACTTTTTTTAATATTATTTTAAATATATATGGGTTTTTGATGTGATTACCGGTACTTAGTAGTTTGATTTTTTTAGTTTTTTTTGATAGGATATTTTCGAGAGGACTATTTGATCTAGATAAACGCTAATGACTCAATTATCATCGCAGCAAAAGGAGCGTATCTTGCACCTTAATAAGTGACCGACTGCAGAAGAAACCAACAAAAAACTCAGCTCCGGACTGCGACTGATTTGGATATGAGTATTCGCATGGATTACACATGGTATGCCATAAGTACAAGGGTATTTGATATTAATTACTTGCAGTTAAGAAAAGAGCTATGTAATGTAAGTTGCAATCATAAGGAATACTCGCATCAATTCTCAGTGGGGCGGGCAGAAAAAAATAAAAAAAGGCCCCCACTCAACGCAGTTGACACAAGCACAGCACGGCATCAAGGCTGGAAACTCACTTTCGGCTTTTCAAGAATTACACTTATTCTTGAGCAATACAAACGTCTGGTTTTTTCGATTTACGACAAGCTATTCGGGCCGGTCGTCTTTCGCTTTTCTGTGGAGTATCGGTTCGTGGAGTAAATTTATTATAGGCTTTTCATATTCAGACTTTGTACTGAGAGGGTTATATGTTATAGAGGGAGGATTCATGAGAGAAGTAACGGTAGAGTAAAAAGGTGGAGTATTGACTTCATATTAAAAAAATATGTCTTAAAACCCCGCCAGGATAATTTCTCTATTTTGCGTATTAACCTTCTGATATAAGTCACATAACTTATTAATTTCATGCAGGCGTATTCTTGTGAGTGTGTGATTATTGAATGTGTATTGGTTTCTGTTTCAATTATTATTGATCTGGGATTAAATTTTCTGATACATATATATAAGTTGTTTGAGGGGTTATTTTCCTTTTTGCATTGGTATTATCCGATCGCTCTAATTGTGCGTTTTCTAGTTATATTATTATTATTATTATTATTATTTTTTATTATTTTCGGCATATATTATTAATTATTATTATTATTGGATATTTATAACGATGTTATTATTGTTATTTTATTATTATTTATTACATTAATTATGAAATAATGTGCATTTATTTTTAATATTTTACGACTTGTGGTTTACTTATATGATGTGAATTTTCGTTAGCTGATAATCTATTCAGATTATTATTTTTGTGAGGTCTATCGACTTTTATATCGACTATTGTCTTGTGTTTTATTCTAAATATTTAGTTTTATACCAGTTTCCTTATGTTTCGATTTTGATTATTTATACGCTATCTCTCTTTATTTTCTAATCATTTTGTAGGTTTGAGTATATTTGTCACTACGCTTTAGTTTAATATTCTGTGTTTTTCGAATATAATATATAGCGTATATTAGGTTTTATATATAGGTGTGATTTTTTAGAGGTATGCGGGTTCTGGATTACGATATCGTTTAGTTCTTTATATATTTATACTCAAATCTATCCTATAGAACTGTTCCTTTTATGTCCTTTTTATTTATAAACTAATTACGTTTATAACTAACTTAATTACCTTTATAACGAGCGTGCCCAGTATATTATGATATTATTTATATATGTGTTTTTTCTCAAATTAGTAAAATACATTATTTATATTTCTTGAAATCTTTTTTTTAAGACTCTATCGAAGAATTTTTACTTTCTTCTTTAATACTATATACATTTATATTTAATACACCTTTTGCTTATTAAACGTATCACTCTCGCATAAACAGACACTATCTAATAATACTCATTAAGGTTTTTGAATACGCTCTGATTATTAGAGAGTATATATGACGGGTAACTATATTCATCAATGTAGTGGCTCCCTGTATACTATTATGTGTGTGTTAACGTTTCCGCTAACCTGTAGTCTATTGTATGCTCCATGGTGAGATAATATTACTATTCGCATTATTATATATATATATATAATATATATTATATATATATACTATCTATTATATATATATCCTCCTGAAAACAATCTCATCACGACACTCCTAAAAATAATACTCACTGATTTCGTGAATCATATATCGGTGTGCTTCGATAATTAGGAAATGAATAATATATTTAATTATATATACTATATTATCTGCGTTCTTACTCCATATATATATTATAGTTTATTTATATTTATTATATTATATATATATATATATATATTATATATTTAATTAATATTATATATTTGATAGTTTTATTTTTTCCTTTTTTTTGTCGTTTTTTTTATCGTATTTTATTTTTCATGTTTTCTCGTGTACTATGACGCATCCGTTGCGGAAAGATATTTCGCTTTTTTCATACTATTCATTAGATGTTCATCGGGATGCCGTTTTTCATATTGCTCGTGTACGATTTCGTATTTTTCGACTATGGGACGATTTTGTAGCCTTTAATGTTTAGATAGCCTATTGTCCGTCTTTTTAATTTATTATTATGATTTTATTTTTTTTTAAATATTATAAAAGATAGGCCGGAATGATATCGATTCGACCGAGGTCGGTTTTTTCGGCTGAGTCTTGTTTACTTTCTGATAAACGGCATCAACTATTACTCTCGAATACGTCACGCGGAGATGAGCTCAATTCTATTTTAATTAATTCTTCAATTAAATTCGGTTCTTTGCTTTCTGAAGATGGGAGATTACTTGAATGATCTTCGCTTAACGTGTCTACGTCACTGGGAGGGTCGAAGATAGCTAAAGCGATGACAAAACTTTGGTACGGACGTTCTGCCGTAGTACCTTGCTCGCGCGCATTCTTTCTTTCTTTCTTCCTTCCTTTCGGTTTCTCAAAAATTTATCGAGGGAGGAAAATGCTACTGCTTATCCATTTCCTCTCTCGAAAGCCGGCCGGATAGCAAGCTAGCTAGCGAATATTATAGAAAAAATGGTTTTAGCGTTAATAATGTAACCGGCGAGCGACTATCGAAATTTCTTTCCAATATCCAAAAGGGTTAGATGAGGGCGCTTGGGAAAGCGGACGGGAGGGAAACGATATTCGGAAAGAAATTTTGACTTTCGTTCGTCCCGTTTATAACTTGTGCAGTTTGTTTTCCAGTAATGAAAATTTCGTATTGTACAGTCCTGTTATTTGTATAATTTTTTATCTTGACAATTTTTTTCCTCTTTTCTGTATTCGAAATAAATTAGCGCGTTTAAAATTCCGCGAAATGAAGACTTTACTTATCTTTTTATTGGTTTTCCTTTCTTTTCTTTTTGTTTGTCGTTTTGTTGCCGTGTTTTTCCGTTCTTCGCTTTTTGTTTTCAGTGTTTTATTTCTTTTCTTTCTTACTTTTAATGGCAGATTTATTTTTTTTTATATTTAGGTGTTTTTAATGATTTTTTGTTATATTTTTAAGTTTTGTTTTTTTTTTTAGTAATTTTAATGTTGACCATTTATTTACTAATGTATATTCAAAACTTTTTCCCTACCCTACAGTTTTGTGCTTCTGGCAGCAGAAACAAAAGACTACGCACCAAACCAAGAAAATTTATAAATTTCAATTTATTTCCTTGCTCTTTTTTTCATGTTACTTAAATATAGTTTAATAAATGTTCCACAAACATCCATTCATCGCAATACGTCTCTTCAGCTTCGATTCCCTTCTCAATTCCAAACGACGTTTCGATAGCGGCTATCTGATGTTGCTTCCCTCTTGGATTCGGTTCGGAAAGGTTTTTTTAATTTCAGAACATATGATGGTCATAAATATGAATTGGTTCTTGCTAAGTCCTTCCTGCTCTGTCTGGTGGGTTCGGCATTTTTGGGTACTAGTCTTTTCCACCAAATTTTATCAGTATTCTATTTGTTATGCAACATGTTAGTTCTTTTGGTAATGGTTGGCATTCTTCTCTTTAATTTTTTGTGTGTTTTTCTCTTGCGTTTCGTTCGTGTGTTCTGCGCTGTACGGTGCCTAAGGAATGGTTTATGTGTTAAGATGTTATGGCTTGGTCCGCTCTTGTTTTTCCGATACTGTGTTATTAGCCTGCTGTTTATCTTTTCGAAGCGTCGATAGGGTTATTCGACTGATGTACGATTGTACAGTCATGTTGTTATGTTAGTTTCCAGTTATCTTTCGAGATTTATGATTTAATGTCAAGCTTTCTTTTTTGTCTATTTCCTGTTGGAGAATTGTCGCGATTTAGCGTCTCAATGGTAGTTTTAATTGGTTAGATTTAGTCGGATTTCGGTCTGTATTCTTTTTCTTGTGCTCTTCATCCGACTGTCCCTGTCCTAAATAAAATTATATTTGTTCTTTGATCTCTGATTTTGTTATTACGAGTGTTTTTTTTTTGCCTCAGTGGTTTCGCGATTACAAGCATTTTTTTCTTCTTGATTCTTAAAACGCCTGATTTTCTAACTTTCTTTCTACTTCTATTAAAGCCGTTTTTTTTTCGTTTTCTTTTTTGTTTCCTCTTTTTATCCTTTTTGTCTTGTTGTTTATGTGAATAGGTTTTATTGTCGTTCTGTCTACTGCAGTAAAGCAATGTCGACCAACTGAGTCGAGTGTACAGACATACACGGTGTATTCGATAACTGATGCAGTTGTGACGGTACGCTGATTCCGGCTCCTCTGTCACGTACTGCCCCCTCTTGTCGTGGCAGCCCTCTTGGCAATATTTCTTCGATTTTATCCCTTTTCCAACTCATCTCATTCAATCCATATCGTAATGTCAACCTAGATAACTATAGTCTCGTATCCGAATTCTTATTTTGCTCTCTCGTGATGATTCTGAATAGATATTATAATATCGTTACCGTTTTGACGTGTATTCGCGTGCTCCTATTTTGTGTTTCTTATTTTTTTCATTTCCGGTATCATTGTCTGCATTGGCTCTCCTGCGTAATGATTTTTCGTCTTGCCCTCCTATTTATGTTTTCATTGTTGTTCCGTAAGTGTGGTGAGTCGGTGCTTTCATTGGCGACAGTTTTCATGTGTTTCATGGGATTCGATCCGAGCTATTTGTCCGTTCCTAATTTATTTATATGTATTTTTTATATATAAAATTTGTTTGTAAAGCGAAGCTCTGGGTAACGATATCGTGATCTGATAACTCCAGAGGTTCAGTTTATGGTCGAGCCGTCGTTACTGAATAATTAAAGGCGAATCCTTAATATCGGTATCTTATGAGTGTGAATCATATTTTGTCTTTCTAATTTACGTGAGTGTGATTTCTTGGAAGAACGAGACCTCATTCATTTCAAGTATATCATTTATTCATCATCACAGGTCTGTAAGGGGTAGTAAGATTATAAGCTATAATGTTCGTATTGATTATTATTATCCTTTATTTGGTAAGTTATATGACGTTCTTGCGTGGTATATAGTATCTTTTATGCTTCGCTATTGTTTTATCGCATCTTTCTTTTGTCCGTTCTCTCTGTTCTCTTCGTGTTTCTTACAAAAGTTGTATACGGTGGAGGAAAAATGCTGATATATCTTTTGCTTATTAACAGTTCTCATTCCTCATCATCCGCACCATTAACGTCGGCGCGGGCCTGATTAGGCCATTAGTCTATGCGCTTGCGAACTCATGGTATAGGTTAGAAAAATGGAATTCGATTTTTAATAGAAGCGTTGTTATATTTAGTGTTAACTCTGAGACCGAGAAGAAGCGACTATTTATAGTGATAAGTTTGTAAATCATAATATCAACATAGGGACTTAGGGAGTGGAGGGTGGACTAAGGGGCGCGCGAGGTGTGAAATCCGGTTTACGGGAGGTTGAAAGATGGACGATAGGGTGAAATGTAATTTTGGAAACTTCTCCGGAGCCATTATTCTCAACTATAATAAGAGAGTCGGTTTTTTCTTTCCGGAATGATAAATGGTTTGAGTTGAGCAGTACTTCCCTCCACGGCTAAAGAGGGCGAAGAATAATATTTTAATTTTTTGTGTGTTTTATAATGAATTATTAAAGCTGTGCTTCGCTTCCCGCTATTGAGTGTAAATTCATTAATTTGATATATATATTATCTTGTTTTTGTTACTGTTAGTCTTCGTCCGAATCAGTCTTATTTTCTACAATGTTGTTTGATCTTTTTTTTAATGGAAAGGGAATGTTTTTGATATTTTGCTGGTGAATTACAATTGAAATATTTTTTTTTTTTTATATTTTTTTTTTTCTTATTTTTTATTTTTAGATTATAAACATGTTATTTTACATTCTAAATGTCATATTGTGCAAAACTCTTAACTCTTTTTTTCCCTAGCAGGGTTCAGTGTTGTCTCTGCTGATAGATATAAACAATAAAACTCAATGCAGACGTGAAGACTTCAGACACACTTACAAGCCACTGACACACACAAAAATCATATCATCTATCAATTATAACACATTTTACTTTGCTGCGTTTTTCGTGCCAAAGGCCGGTCTTACTCTCCGTGTTCTATTTCAGCTCTATTTCTTCTAATGCCAAAGACTGTTTTTTTCGAATTATTATGCGGCTTCACTGATGGCTCCTCTTTGATTCTGGATCGGAAAGTTTTACTCGGAATATATAGATTGGGGATATGTCTGGGTCCGCCAGTTACGGGCCGGCTTGGGCATGGGTCATCTAAAACTGAATGTCTATACGAAACTATAACAATATATACAGACACATATATAATATGTATTCGATCGATGAGAGGGTTGGCAAAGTTTGTTGTTCTTTAACCGTGGACTTTTCTTGACTAAGTTGTTTGGGATGGGGTATCGTTTGTTTTTTCTTTTGCTGTCTAATCTATGGTTCTGCTGGCGCGCACGTGTACGGCCTACAAATATTAGGTATTAGTTATGTATGTGCGTTATTTTCTAAAAATATTTACCTCATGTTTTCTCTGCTTTTTAATCTCGACTGGTTTAGTCCTCCACTCTTCGTAGCGTTCTCAGGAATGGGGTCTATGACGCAGTGTGTATATATCAGTGAGACATCCGTTGTACAATTTTCTTGCGTTTTTTAATAGCATTTCATTGACTTAACCTGAGTTATGATAGCTTAGTTCTTATCGGACTTACTTATCTCATATCATATGGAACGACGGGTTTGTGTAAGAATTCTGTTCGCGAGATAAGAAGCGGTTACCAAAATAGCTGTGTTATTCTCTAATATTGTTAAGATTTATTTGAAGCTGATGGTCGTTCGATGTCCTTTTGTGTGTTTCTTCCCTCTCCCCTGCTGCAGAACTGTGCCCTGATCCCTTAAATTATAAGAGTAGTTATCGCATACCTGTTAAACCCCCATTTACGGGCAGATTATTTGCCCAGAAATGTTTTCTTTGCGATTACACATTTTTTCTCCGTGACTACTTTTAAAACAACTGATATTCCACTTTTTCTTATCCCTATTACTTTCCTTGCATTTTAAACACTACATCTAAATCAGCTATACATGATTTCACCGACCTCAACTAACACTTATATTTTTTTACTATCTTTACACTCTTATCGGATATATACGAAACGCTCGGATAATTGATGTTAGACGAGCGCATACCGGGTCCTTTACACGTGTTAACGTTTCCCCGTTCAATGGTATAGCTCTCTTCGCGGCAAAATTACTTCGCAATCCTTCCCTCCGTGATAAGCCCCATAATTCTTTTACTTTCACTAAGTACAACAAAAATCCGATGATCATCTCGTTCGAATTTTATTGGGTTAATCGTTATATATATGGTTACTTTTTGTTTTATACTCTTTCAATATCAGTTTTCATCACGTATCGAGTTGGCGTTTTCACTGGAGTGATTCGATCCTCATTTTTCGGCGAATTCTTATACTTAAACTGCTTATTGTATCTCATTTAAATGCCGTCGGCGAAGATTTTCGCGTCCGCGCAATTGTTCATCGGGATGCGTTTTCAATGCCGTCGTTTCAGTTTCTGTCCATTTCGTGTATTCTGAAGAACAGAATCCTCGCAAACTTTTAAATTTAGTGCCTTAGAAAACTTATCATCCCTCATTTTCTTAAACTTTATATCTTAACTTGTTATTTATTTATAATTATAATTTTTATCAACAGAGACGGAACGAGATAGATCGCACTCGTGATTTCATCATTCCGATAAGGCTCTGAGATGATTACGACTCACAGCCGAGTCGTTATAGAATTAAATGGCGATGCTTACGGTTAAGTGTGGTCATGATTTATTCCTAATTTCTATTACGTATTAGTGGAAGAAGAATTCAAAGACACAGATGTATACAACATAAACAATTTTATTGGGTTATGAAAGATAATTGGATTTCAATCTTAATTATGCTGGCGTTTAGTATTGCATCGCGAGCGTTTAAGTTGAAATATAAATAGCATTATGCCGTATTTATTAACAAGTGTACAAGTTGGCTTACTCTTCACGTGTAGGTCTGGGTAATCACTCTTTTACATTCTGGTGAAAATAATGAGGTTCGAGAAGTGATTTAAGAGGCTAATGTTAGTGGAAAAAATAGATAAGCAAAGCATTTCTATTGAGAATATTTATGTATATCTTGTGTTGCTCACTTCGAGATATTAGTTTCTCATTTTCTTTGTGTTACTGCGTGATCTTTGGTTTCTTGTACTCTATCTTAATGTACAGTTGTTGCTCTCCGCGCGATTAGTTCTTTTTGTTTTGCTTTTTCATTCTCTTTCAACTTTCTAGTGTTGACATTCTCTCCCGATTGCGAACTCGTTTTACAAAATTGGGATGAAGGATCATTTAATGCTATTGCAATTATTGTTGATCCATTTTACTCTCTTCTGTACTAAGTGATAATTCGGTTCCATGTATATGGCACGCTTGCTATTTATAGTGCAGGGTGGATAATTTATATACGATTTTTTGTAGTGCTTCATACATAAGAAATTTGGGTGTTTTCTATTTGTCGATATTTTTAATCAATGTTAGTAATGCATATTGAGTAACCTAAAAGTGTTGATACGAGCGGGACTATCGGGGGGATATTGACAATATTTAATCTTTTCTCTCATTTCATTACGAGTCTTACAAGTGATTCTATTCTAGTAATTTCTCGTCTTTAATGATGTGGATACAAGACAGTGTAAGGCGATAAAATCGCCAGGAGGGAGATAGGGAGATAGATACTGAGTCTCTTCTTCATACTCAGATAGTGAACAAGATTAGAGACAATACAGTGACCTGCTAATATGTTATCCATTATAGCTTTTTTCTTCAGGAAAACTAAGATCAAAGTTTTCAGTTTCGGCAGAATAAGTTTTACTCAAACCAGTGTTTCCAGGTTGTATTTTTTTTTTTTTCGGATTATGAAAAACAAAAAATTTTGCGATGTTAATGTTTCTTCGTAGTTAGCGTTTAAAAATATTTTATATTTATCGTTATATATATATTACTATCATTATGTGCATATTATAATTATTTTGGTGTTTTTGAAAAAAAAGTCACACTTCTCTACTAATTTTTCACCTGTCAATCAAAAATTTTGGCTGAACACCAACACCCAAAATAAAGTTATTAATCTGAAAAGAAATGGAAAAAAGGCATATTATATTATAATAAAATATTATATATATTTTCTTATTAATATTTATATTAATATTATATAGTATATATTATATATATATTTATTATTATATATCATTATTATATATTGTTGTATTATATTATTTTATTATATATATTATATGTATATTATATATATGATATTATATATTATTATTAAATATATATATATTATATGTTATTATATTATTTATATAATTTTAATAGGAAATTAAGAAGAAAGCTGCATTTGATTAGAAGCGCTTTTTTTTGGCTTTAAACACGTTTAACAAAGCTCACATAAAGCAACATCGGAATGTTTAAATTTTGGAATGGTTTAGCATAGGCTCTTCAGGGGAATAATATGATTGCGTCATGGAATGGTGATGACGTGGAACCGACTCATTTTACTAGGGGCTATGTCTTGTGCATACGTTAAGACAGGGTCGTGGAGCGTTTGAGTTAATTATGGATGACGTGTTGGTTAAGATCAATTCTCCCAATATTAACTTTTCTTCAGTAGATTCGACATATTTGCGGATTACTCAAAGTCATTACTCTAACAGATGACTCTCCATACCAATATACGTTAATGTTGAACTTACGATGCTAATGATTTAGATGAATTGTGAAAGACAAAATAGTATACGCAGTAGT
Source organism: Trachelipus rathkii (assembly GCA_015478945.1). Taxonomy (NCBI): domain Eukaryota; kingdom Metazoa; phylum Arthropoda; class Malacostraca; order Isopoda; family Trachelipodidae; genus Trachelipus; species Trachelipus rathkii. Next base: position 5,701 of record JABUQX010054283.1, on the reverse strand, counting down.
CGACTGTATTCATTTCGCACTCATATATCGTATATTTTCACTTGGACATGTACATGAACGCATCCTCGGAAATTTTTGCGATCGTGTGTGTCATTCATGCATTTGTATTCATTATATAGGATGCGTTTCATTGCATTTGATATTTTCATTCTCTGGTGCGATCTCTGAGACGTTAGTTATCCGTTAATATTATATTCTGATTTATTTTATTTTTTTTATATAATACGTAATGCAGGATCCGATATTGATCATGTTATTTTCTCTATATAAGCTCTTTGTTATTATAGTTATCGGATATAATATTGGCGGTATGTATTGTTCCTATCGATGGCTGTTGTATAATAATTTTTTTGTATTTCGATTAACTATCGTATAACGTAATCAAATCGCGTCAGACTAATAACATCATTATAATCACGATATATGTTGAATGCAGGAAGAGGGGTCGAAGATAGTCATAAACACTAACGAGGTGTAATACTATCATTAAAGTTTGTGGTGACGGTCAACACGGTCTCCTAGGTTCGCGTGTGTACTTAGATTACTTTTTTTTCTCACACTGTCGCTGGCGCGCTTCTTCTTTTTTTTTCTCTTTCGTCTCTTCCTCTTTTTATTATTTTACTTTGAACAACTTGTAAGCTCTGTATAAAAAAGTTGGTTGTTTTTTTAATTGGGTTATGGGAATGGGATAGCGCATGGAATAATACGAGGAGTGGTATTTTATTTTCGACGGGATTGCGGGAATAGCTGGGAGTAACAGGGTCATGTGTGGAGCAGTGAGGCCATATGGTTTCTGAGTTTATAAAATCAACAGCAGTTGGGGGTTTTGGAATTTGTGCGCCACGTCTAGTGATTTTAATTGTTCCTTAATGTCTTAATAATATATATTTCTATATATATATATATATATATATATATATATATATAGGTATATATATATATTTAATATATTATATATATATATATATATATATATATATATATATATATTTTATATATTAGATGGGCCGCTCAACTTTTTTTTGCTAGTCGCAATTCCGCTACATTTTGTAGACATTCGTCGTACTGCATTCGCAATTCTTTTTTTGCTTGCAGTCTCGTCTTATTGTATCTCATTAGCAAGCTTTTTCTGCTCGCAGTTCCGCTATCGCATCGGCTAATTCGTACTTCGTAAATAATTTTTTTCTCTAGTGAGTCTGAACAGTCCGTCTAACCTTATTGTTTGTTATAGAACATTAAATGTTTCAATTAATATTTCTTTTAATATTTATTTTGTTAATTTTTATATTTTTAATGGATTCACTAAACTATGATACAAATGTTTTATAACAATTGGTTTATAGTATATTATATATTTTATATATATATATATAATTATATATTATTATATTATATATTTATATATATATACTATATTATATATATATATTATATGTATTTATATGATATATATATATATACTATATATTACTATATATATTTATTAATATATAATTATTTATATATTATATATATTTTATAATATATTTATTATATATTAATTTTATAATATTTGATAATATATATATATATATATATATTATATTATATATTTATATATATATATATATATATATATATTATATAATTATATTATTATATATATATTATTAACGTATGTATTACTAATTAGTATTGTTGTTTGTCTTCCTCTCTCCGTCATTGCTACAGTATTGCATTTCAATATTAAGAGGTTATAAATATATTCTCGATACAACACACTTCTCAAGACGTTTCGAGTAGTCAGGGATACTATTTGGGCTGAGTATACATCGAACAATGCTGGAGAATCCTTTCATACATATTTGAGCTGGCGGAGGAGGGGACAATAGTGGTGTTTGTATCTTGAATAAATGATTGGTTCCACCAGGCCAATCTGTGCTGCGGAAAACAGGTCCATAGACAGAGGGGGGGGGGTTTCTTCCTCAGCTTTCTTCAGCTCTCAAATGCCTTTTTTTCAATCCTCTCCCATATTTTATATTTATTTTTATATATATAATATTTTAAATTAGTTTATATTATATATATTATATATTATTTATATTATTTATTATATAATTTATTATATATATTATATTTTTATATATATATATTTATATATATAATATAATATATATATATATAATATATTATATATATATATTATATATATATATTATTTATATATTATTATAATATTACCTATATCTCTATATATTTATATATATATTATATATCTATACTATTATATTATATTTTAATTATATATATATTTACTATATATATTTATTATGATATATATAATATATTTATATTATTATTATTATATATAATATATATATCATTTATAATAATTATATATTTATATTATATTATTTTATATATTATTTAGATCATTATATATTATAATATATATATTATATTTACTATATATTTATAGTATATATATTTTAGTTTATTTTATTTATATATATTTTATATTATATAATATATTATTATATATATATTATATATTATATATATATATATTATATATCGTTTTAAATAATATTATCTTTATATATTGTTATGTATGATATATTTTATATTTATTGATATAATATATATATATTATCTATTTCATTTTTTAAAAGTTGTGTAGGGAAAATAAATTTTGGCATTTCTCCTGCTGGAAATTTCATACATTTTTTTCCGGGTAAGTCTCTATTTCGGATAGAGACTGAGGCTTAATTGGGAATTGATTTAGGCTATTCGTATATTCTATATATAACCTGCAATTTCTCAACTTTTTTCAAATTTTCCTCAATTTTTCAATTTTTTTTTAGGATTATTGCAATTGCGTATTGGTAATTGGGGAATGTCACTCCCTATTGATTATTATTATATAATATATTATATAGTATATATATATATATAATATATATAGGATATATTTATATATATTATTTAATATTATATATATAATAATACTATATATATATATATATATATATATAATATTATTATATTTTATATTATATATATGTATATATATATTATTATGATATATGGTGATTTATACTTTTTATACAATAACATTATATAATTGTTAATTGACATTTTTGGAAGTGAAGATGTTTAATCTTCAATTCGAAAATTCATTAATTTAAATTAATGAATAACCTGCAGAATTAAGAACTACATGTCGCGTACAAAATAATGATTCACTGTCCATGTATATCTTATTACGATAAACCTACTTTATATGACCTAACATTATTCATTGAATAAGCTATAACATGAGTTTGTTTATCATCATTAAGTATGTATTGTTATGAAATTTTCCAATTAAAATTTTTAAATAGCTACTTCATAAAGAAATTTTTTATTTTTTTCCATTTTTTTATACTGAATTTTGCTAAAAGAAACGTAGAAATTCAAAAATTTATTTCATTTTTACTTTGTCTCCGACTTTTTCAAATTTATTTAGTGAATTATTGATTTGAAAATTCAATTTGAATCTTCTTAATAATAATTTTTAGTCAATTAACAGTTTTCGTTTTGTTCAATTTGTGCTTCGCTGTGAGATTGCTTACCCAGTTTTTAGCTACGTTTTGTAATCGTGCCTAAATTGACGCCGATTTCGTAGTTTACTTTTCGTTTAATATATTGGTTCTGTTGTTCTTTTCCAGGCCCTGAAACCATACATAAGAGATAATGGTTTATCAGGGTGGATTTTTGATTTCTTTTAAAGAAAATCAATTCTACGTATGTTGTTTCCAGATCAACTTCAACCAGATTGTAATTGATGTTTCAAACTTACTACCTTTGTGTAATGTTGCATATGGTTACATATTTTTTATAATTTGATCAATAACTTATACTAACCTATTCAAATATGAAATTCAAGGTCTTCGTGATCATCTTCCAGTAACTGATTTAAGACAAAAACTTTTCATAATACTTAAATTTTTCTCTTTGGTTAGGTCTATAAAATTCATGAAATAAATAGTTCGTGGCCTAGGTCTATTATAATTGCATTAACAGATTAATATTGATAATTATTCGCTTTCTATCTGGATTTTTAATTTTCAACAAGATCATGCCCAAGATTCAAGATTCAGATAGGGCTATAGGTTATAAGATGAAACGCAACACTAAAGAGTGTTAATTACTTACGGTTTAAAATGCCAATAGTTTGTTGAAAATTGAAAAAATATATATTTAAACTTCATATGTATATAGGCATTATTTAATTTTAAATGTTAACACTTTAGTTTAAAATCTCTTAAATATACAAAAAAAAAAAAAAATGAATTTTTTTTTCAAAAAAAAACAACAAGAAAATAAGTTAAAATAATATCACAGTTTGATTTTTTTTTCATGTGTTTTTTTCGTGCCATCCCCCTGGTTATATTAGAATAATTGATCAAACTATTAGTGACGAATTTTTGATTTGGAAGAAATTAGATTTTAAAGGCTTTGATTTTATTGAATGTTCGATTAATAAGATATCAATGCAGGAAGCTACCACGTGCCATTTTTGTTTGCATTCTTTTGCGTAAGTCACTCCTAATTCATGTCAAGCAACGGAGAAATAAAAAGTTACATGAATTAAGGAAATTACTTACGTCTTGACTAGCTATTTTTTTACGATCTTTAACGCTAAGTTTTGACAAAACGAACGGGCAAACTCGAGCATTTTTAGTTTCGTAAGCACACTAAAATGAAAATAAACGAAAAGGCTGTAAATACTACAGTGGTCTCCACAAGCTGGTACGCGCATACCATACAGGGGGGTACTAAGTGATAACTTGGGGTACGCAAAGAAGTAGGTTCTGATACATTTGCGAGTTTTAGCTCCTTTGTAACCAACTGAGGGTCTCTCAATGTTCGCCGTGTATTTTATTATATATTTATATTTATTTATATTATTATATTTAATTTATTATATTGATATTATATTTATATTATATTATTATTATGTATGCGTACTATACATAGGAAAATTGCTACCGTATAATTGTATGAGAAAATAAAGTATAATATAAATATATAATATTAATATATAATTATATATATATTAATTATATATATTATATATTATATATATATTTATATATTATTTATATATATTAAATATATATTATATAATATAATTTTATATTTTATATATATTATATATAAATATTATATTATATTATATTATATATTATATTATATTATATATATATATATTATATATTATATATTATATTATTATATATATATTATATATATAATTATATATATATATACTATATAATATATATATATATATTAATATATAATATATTATATTATATATATTATATATATATATATATATATATATATATAATATATATATATATTATATTTATAATATATATATATATCAGATTATATATCAACCACTCTCCCGGGCAGAGCCCTAATCTAGAAGGGGGTGTACTCATTTAAAACGTCGAGCAGGAACGAGAGCAGCCAAGGGAAATAGCCACATTCTAATTCAACCGACATTGCCGATGGGACCCTCTCTCGCTCTACCATGAGCTATGGCGTGCTTCTTTATAAATAAAATTTTAAAAATATACATATACATAATAATAATAACACATACATAAACACTAATACCATAATATAAAACACAAATTAATATCATTATTAATTATTACATTATTAA
>JABUQX010054282.1:0-11214 GCA_015478945.1 Trachelipus rathkii | reverse complement strand
GTTGTTTTGCTAATTATGCATTGTTATTGTCAGTCAGGTTTTTCTTTTTTTCTTTCCTTTATTACAAAAATAATTGCAAGTTTTAAAACCAAATACATACAAATTAAAATTATGTCTAAAATTACTACAAATTCTGTTGTGTCCTAGTGGATCTTCTAGTACTAAAACCACCTGCTGGAGCAATCAGATCAGCATCATTAAATACATCAGGATAAAGTCCTAGTGTCATTTGGATAATGGGAAATGCTGCTTAAAAGGCATATCTTGTAGTGATTCCAGCATTGGTTGAATCCATGTAAATCTATTTATATAATCAATTGCACCTATCTCCCACCAATTCATAAATTTTATCCGTTCTTCCTCACGTGCAACATTATCAACCCTAGAAGCTTTATTACAATTGATTATTTGTTTTATTGCTGTTCCTGTCTGTGATTTATTAGTTATTGTATCCCAAAATACATTGTATAATACCCCACACCAGAATAGGGGATCGTAGATCTTGTCACTGGGAACACATGAAGTGAATGTGCCACAGTTTGATACTAGTGGCATCTTCCTAATCATTTGGCGTCCTTCTAAATGTACTTTTTGGTACATATAGTCTGGTAAAGCTGCTGGAATTATGAGAGCAATCCTGCCTAGAGTCACATCATCTGGTCCTGGGTTGGGTTTTCTGGTGATTCCAAGTTTGTTGACAGCATCATTTATTAATTGAATCTGCACTGGATCTTTCATGTTCTTTAAAATTTTCTCTAAGGAATACCCCCTTATGTGAATCAATGAATCCATAATTCTGAGATGTTACATACAATGTATTTTACGACATTGTTTTGTTTGAGGTATGACACCATGATCTTGAAAAAATTTAACAGCGTCACGTTCGTTATTAACGCTATTCTATAATTCGAAAATACTCATAACGATGACATTTCAATCTTTTTGACACTGAAGAAAATTGTCGATAAAATGTTTAATAATCTAAATATAGAAAGATGGCAAATTTGTAGAAACTGTACTGTGACTACCGAGGTACCTAACTTAACATAACCTAACCTAGCCTAACTTAACCTAACCTAACCTAACTTAACCTAAAGTAATTTTCATTATTATTCCAGTTTGTGATCAGGAAACTTAGGAGGTTCAGGTTGTACGCTAGCCTTGTGAGGTGGTTGACTATATCCTCACTAGTCACAGTACAGTGTTTCTACAAATTTGCCAGAAAGATATATAGTTTGTAAATTTTGAACTTCACGGAATAAAATAAAAATTATTTTTTTTACATAAATTTACGAAATTTTCATTCAATGTGTATTGCAATTTAACTCAACTTTTCATAACTATTCATCAATTTTATTTTTATATGTTATGGAAATTTCTCTATAGAATAATTTAAGTATTTCGATAGAGCGTGTATAATTCTATCATATACTAAATTTAATAGAAAATTTTTGGCCTGCTTGAAATCAGATATGAATTATTTCTTATTCACGTGGTCAATTAATTATATTATGGGGGTGTATGCGTTTAATAATTCTGCGAAGATTTTTAGGATTTTTCAAGCAGTGTCCCACTAATCGAGATCATTAAGAGAAATTTACATCCTAAAATTTTGTCTATAAATTTCGTTGTAGCGAATCATAAATAGTCACGCGAACCAAAACAATACTTTAGTATTAAACACCTTATTAATTAATATATTTACACTTTATTATGTTATTATTTTAGCAATTTCTGATCTTTAATCGAGTTTTAAATAAAGCAAGTTAAATATTGAATAATCGTATTTTCGTAGATTCCGGTAATTTCCAAGAGTGGTTGACGGAGCCGAAACTACCGAAAGAAAAAGAATTGTTTTGGTGTGACACAAAAGACTCCTGAAAAACAAAAAATATCTCGTCACTACATTGAAACTTTTATATTTTTAGTTTAACCAAAGTTAAATTTGTAAACTTACCCGAAACTTTCCTGGATGATACAGAGAGATCCCGAATGTTCCTTCCTGGAGGTGAAACAGTCGAAGCTGTTAATAGCTGCAAATAGCTACTGAAAAGGAAAAAAAAAATATATATATATATATATATATATATATATATATATATATATATATATATATATATATATATATATATATATATATATATATATATATATATATATATATATATATATATATATATATATATATATAAAAATATATATATATAAAGAAAAGTTGATTGAATTATGTGCTGCTAGAGATATATTTGAAAACACAGGGTTTAATGAAAGAAGTATTCACATACATACCTGGGTTAATGTAGTGACCAGTGATCGCGCTCTGCTTGACTTTGTTTGCGTCAATAAATACGCATATTATTAACAAAAAAATACTTAAAATGCTAATATTCAAGATATAACCTTACAATTAGCAGCAACAAATTAACAGTTCAATAGTTCAATTTTAAATATATAATATACTTTGTGTTGTTTTGCTAATTATGCATTGTTATTGTCAGTCAGGTTTTTCTTTTTTTCTTTCCTTTATTACAAAAATAATTGCAAGTTTTAAAACCAAAAACATACAAATTAAAATTATGTCTAAAATTACTACAAATTCTGTTGTGTCCTAGTGGATCTTCTAGTACTAAAACCACCTGCTGGAGCAATCAGATCAGCATCATTAAATACATCAGGATAAAGTCCTAGTGTCATTTGGATAATGGGAAATGCTGCTTTAGAAGGCATATCTTGTAGTGATTCCAGCATTGGTTGAATTCATGTAAATCTATTTATATAATCAATTGCACCTATCTCCCACCAATTCATAAATTTTATCCGTTCTTCCTCACGTGCAACACTATCAACCCTAGAAGCTTTATTACAATTGATTATTTGTTTTATTGCTGTTCCTGTCTGTGATTTATTAGTTATTGTATCCCAAAATACATTGTATAATACCCCACACCAGAATAGGGGATCGTAGATCTTGTCACTGGGAACACATGAAGTGAATGTGCCACAGTTTGATACTAGTGGCATCTTCCTAATCATTTGGCGTCCTTCTAAATGTACTTTTTGGTACATATAGTCTGGTAAAGCTGCTGGAATTATGAGAGCAATCCTGCCTAGAGTCACATCATCTGGTCCTGGGTTGGGTTTTCTGGTGATTCCAAGTTTGTTGACAGCATCATTTATTAATTGAATCTGCACTGGATCTTTCATGTTCTTTAAAATTTTCTCTAAGGAATACCCCCTTATGTGAATCAATGAATCCATAATTCTGAGATGTTACATACAATGTATTTTACGACATTGTTTTGTTGGAGGTATGACACCATGATCTTGAAAAAATTTAACAGCGTCACGTTCGTTATTAACGCTATTCTATAATTCGAAAATACTCATAACGATGACATTTCAATCTTTTTGACACTGAAGAAAATTGTCGATAAAATGTTTAATAATCTAAATATAGAAAGATGGCAATTTGTAGAAACTGTACTGTGACTACCGAGGTACCTTAACTTAACATAACCTAACCTAGCCTAACTCTAACCTAACCTAACCTAACTTAACCCAAAGTAATTTCATTATTATTCCAGTTTGTGATCAGGAAACTTAGGAGGTTCAGGTTGTAAGCTAGCCTTGTGAGGTGGTTGACTATATCCTCACTAGTCACAGTACAGTTTCTACAAATTTGCCAGAAAGATATATAGTTTGTAAATTTTGAACTTCACGGAATAAAATAAAAATTATTTTTTTTACATAAATTTACGAAATTTTCATTCAATGTGTATTGCAATTTAACTCAACTTTTCATAACTATTCATCAATTTTATTTTTATATGTTATGGAAATTTCTCTATAGAATAATTTAAGTATTTCGATAGAGCGTGTATAATTCTATCATATACTAAATTTAATAGAAAATTTTTGGCCTGCTTGAAATCAGATATGAATTATTTCTTATTCACGTGGTCAATTAATTATATTATGGGGGTGTATGCGTTTAATAATTCTGCGAAGATTTTTAGGATTTTTCAAGCAGTGTCCCACTAATCGAGATCATTAAGAGAAATTTACATCCTAAAATTTTGTCTATAAATTTCGTTGTAGCGAATCATAAATAGTCACGCGAACCAAAACAATACTTTAGTATTAAACACCTTACTAATTAATATATTTACACTTTATTATGTTATTATTTTAGCAATTTCTGATCTTTAATCGAGTTTTAAATAAAGCAAGTTAAATATTGAATAATCGTATTTTCGTAGATTCCGGTAATTTCCAAGAGTGGTTGACGGAGCCGAAACTACCGAAAGAAAAAAAATTGTTTTGGTGTGACACAAAAGATTCCTGAAAAACAAAAAATATCTCGTCACTACATTGAAACTTTTATATTTTTAGTTTAACCAAAGATAAATTTGTAAACCTACCTGAAACTTTCCTGGATGATACAGAGAGATCCCGAATGTTCCTTCCTTAAGAAGGTGAAACTGTCGAAGCTGTTAAAAAAAATATATGTATAAAAGATGAAACTAAATATAGCCGTAGTACATTGAAACTTTGAATATATATATATATATATATATATATATATATATATATATTTTTGTATTGTTTTTTTTTTCTATATATATATATATATATATATATATATATATATATATATATATATATATATATATATATATATATATATATATATATATATATATATATAAAGAAAAGTTGTTTGAATTATGTGCTGCTAGAGATATGATATTTGAAAACACATGGTTTAATGAAAGAAGTATTCACATACATACCTGGGTTAATGTAGTGACCAGTGATCGCGCTCTGTTTGACTTTGTTTGCGTCAATAAATACGCATATTATTAACAAAACAATACTTAAAATGCTAATATGCAAGATATAACCTTACAATTAACAGCAACAAAACAGTTCAATAGTTCAATTTTGAATATGTAATTAAATTTGTACTGTTTTGCTAATTATGCATTGTTATTGTCAGTCAGTTTTCTTTTCTTTTTTTCTTTCCTTTATTACAAAAATAATTGCAAGTTTTAAAACTAAATACATACAAATTAAAATTGTCTAAAATTACTACAAATTCTGTTGTGTCCTAGTGGATCTTCTAGTACTAAAACCACCTGCTGGAGCAATCAGATCAGCTTCATTAAATACATCAGGATAAAGTCCTAGTGTCATTTGGATATTGGGAAATGCTACTTTAGAAGGCATCTCTTGTAGTGATTCCAGCATTGGTTGAATTCATGTGAATCTATTTATAGAATCAATTGCACCTATACCCCACCAAGTCATAAATTTTATCCGTTCTTCCTCACGTGCAACACTACCAAACCTAGAACCTTTATTGTAATTGATTATTTGTTTTATTGCTGTTCCTGGCTGTGATGCATTAGTTATTGTATCCCAAAATACATTGTATAAAACCCCACACCAGAATAGGGGATCGTAGATCTTGTCACTGGGAACACATGAAGTGAATGTACCACAATTTGATACTAGTGGTATCTTCCTAATCATTTGGCGTCCCTCTAAATGTACTTTTTGGTACATATAGTCTGGTAAAGCTGATGGAATCATGAGAGCAATTCTGCCTAGAGTCACATCATTTGGTCCTGGGTTGGGTTTTCTGGTGATTCCAAGTTTGTTGACAGCATCATTTATTAATTGAATCTGCACTGGATCTTTCATGTTCTTTAAAATTTTCTCTAAGGAATACCCCTTTATGTGAATCAATGAATCCATAAATCTGAGATGTTACATAAAATGTATTTTACGACATTGTTTTGTTTGAGGTGTGACACCATGATCTTGAAAAAATTTAACAGCGTCACGTTCGTTATTAACGCTATTCTATAATTTGAAAATACTCGGTAACGATGTCATTTCAATCTTTTTGACACTGAAGAAAATTATCGATAAAATGTTTAATAATCTAAATATAGAAAGATATATGGTTTGTAAATTTTGAACTTAACGGAATAAAATAAAATAAAAATTTTCTACATAAATTTACGAAATTTTCATTCAATGTGTATTGCAATTCAACTCAACTTTTCATAACTATTCATCAATTTTATTTTTATATGTTATGGAAATTTCTCTATAGAATAATTTAAGTATTTGGATAGAGCGTGTATAATTCTATCATATACTAAATTTAATAGAAAATTTTTGGCCTGCTTGAAATCAGATATGAATTATTCCTTATTCACGTGGTCAATTAATTATATTATGGGGGTGTATGCGTTTAATAATTCTGCGAAGATTTTTAGGATTTTTCAAGCAGTGTCCCACTAATCGAGATCATTAAGAGAAATTTACATCCTAAAATTTTGTCTATAAATTTCGTTGTAGCGAATCATAAATAGTCACGCGAACCAAAACAATACTTTAGTATTAAACACCTTATTATTTAATATATTTACACTTTATTATGTTATTATTTTAGCAATTTCTGATTAATCGAGTTTTAAATAAAGCAAATTAAATATTGAGTAATCGTATTTTCGTAGATTCCGGTAATTTCCAAGGGTGGTTGACGGAGCCGAAACTACCGAAAGAAAAAGAATTGTTTTGGTGTGACACAAAAGATTCCTGAAAAACAAAAAATATCTCGTCACTACATTGAAACTTTTATATTTTTAGTTTAACCAAAGTTAACTTTGTAAACTTACCCGAAACTTTCCTGGATGATACAGAGAGATCCCGAATGTTCCTTCCTGGAGGTGAAACAGTCGAAGCTGTTAAAAAAATATATGTATAAAAGATGAAAATAAATATAGCCGTAGTACATCGAAACTTTGAATATATATATATATATATATATATATATATATATATATATATATATATATATATATATATATATATATATATATATATATATATATATATATATATATATATATATATATATATATATATATATATATATAAAGAAAAGTTGATTGAATTATGTGCTGCTAGAGATATGATATTTGAAAACACATGGTTTAATGAAAGAAGTATTCACATACATACCTGGGTTAATGTAGTGGCCAGTGATCGCGCTCTGCTTGACTTTGTTTGCGTCAATAAATACGCATATTATTAACAAAACAATACTTAAAATGCTAATATTCAAGATATAACCTTACAATTAGCAGCAACAAATTAACAGTTCAATAGTTCAATTTTGCTTATATAATTAACTTTGTATTGTTTTGCTAATTATGCATTGTTATTGTCAGTCAGCTTTTTCTTTTTTTCTTTCCTTTATTACAAAAATAATTGCAAGTTTTAAAACCAAATACATACAAATTAAAATTATGTCTAAAATTACTACAAATTCTGTTGTGTCCTAGTGGATCTTCTAGTACTAAAACCACCTGCTGGAGCAATCAGATCAGCATCATTAAATACATCAGGATAAAGTCCTAGTGTCATTTGGATATTGGGAAATGCTGCTTTAGAAGGCATATCTTGTAGTAATTCCAGCATTGGTTGAATCCATGTAAATCTATTTATATAATCAATTGCACCATCCCCCACCAAGTCATAAATTTTATCCGTTCTTCCTCACGTGCAACACTATCAACCCTAGAAGCTTTATTACAATTGATTATTTGTTTTATTGCTGTTCCTGTCTGTGATTTATTAGTTATTGTATCCCAAAATACATTGTATAATACCCCACACCAGAATAGCGAATCGTAGATCTTGTCACTGGGAACACATGAAGTAAATGTGCCACAATTTGATACTAGTGGTATCTTCCTAATCATTTGGCGTCCTTCTAAATGTACTTTTTGGTACATATAGTCTGGTAAAGCTGCTGGAATTATGAGAGCAATCCTGCCTAGAGTCACATCATCTGGTCCTGGGTTGGGTATTCTGGTGATTCCAAGTTTGTTGACAGCATCATTTATTAATTGAATCTGCACTGGATCTTTCATGTTCTTTAAAATTTTCTCTAAGGAATACCCCCTTATGTGAATCAATGAATCCATAATTCTGAGATGTTACATAAAATGTATTTATTATTTATTTTCATACGAGTTATCTTATCGTTATAAGCTATTCTATCTCCGATATTTTATTCGTTATTAATTTATATTACTCTTATTTTAATTTAATTTATTTCGCTTATTTTTTACTAAATACTCTAATTATTAATTCTCTCTAATTTCTCTATTTATTTCCAGATCTATGTTCAAAGTCTTTACTTCGCCTGTATTCAAAATATTCTCTTCAATCACGATAAATTTGATATTTATTTTATGTTGCTTAAGTTTGGTTTTTTAATAAATCTGATTACGTATTTTATTAATTTTATTTCTTTCCTTATTCTTGTTTTATTTATTTTTCTTTACTAATAAATATATTAAATGTTTTATGTCTCCTTTTATTACGATTATTTTTATTTAATTTCGAGTTATACGCTTATATAAGTTTAATTGAAGGTTTACTTTTAAATGTTTAAATGTCTTAATGCACAACGGACTTATGAACTTTTAATCTTTTATTTTAATTCTCTTTTAAACTATTTACTTTTATCAGTTGGTTAGAAATATCATGAATACTTCAGCCAAACATATGACAACTGCTACTTACAGTTTACTACTTAAAGTCGAATTATTTTATTTATACAATCAACTGATGTCCAAAACAGAGTTATTTCAATAACTTATTCCATGTAGAGTATTTTAAATATTTCTTTAAGATAGGAAATTATCTGGAAACAATGCTGTAGCAGGATGTTAAATCTGAGAAACTTCAAAGTCGAGATGAAATAATTTGTAACTCTGTGACTCAACTGGTAACTTAATGCACGATATAAATTTAAGTTATCAACCAGGAGCTTAAATTCAACCAAAAATCTGTTATGCTAATTGCAATCTTATAATTCAAATGAACTCGGATAATTGGGATTAAATACCACGAAGATACAATACTTTAATAATAAGGTTATATTTTTTAAAGTTATTATTATATTTACAATGGCTATCAATAAAGTAAACTTTTTTATTTACAATTTCAAAATGTTTAGCGTAAATCATTAACAATCGTATTTAATATAAAATCTCTTTAAACGTATGGTGATATAATATGTATAAACTTCGTTTTATATATATAAACACAAAATTCACGAAATCGCTATTAATAATTTTATTTACAAGTCAAAGTTTTTCTAAAGTATCTCAAACAAAATAATGAAAAAGAAAATCGAACGATCTCCACAATATCTTAACAAAAGTTTAATCTAAAATTTATTTTAACTATCTTTTCTAACAAGTCTTTTCAATTGAACTCTCCAAGCAAGTCTCTAAAAGCAATCTGTCTAAACGACTGAAAAATCTTCAAACTGAAATCTGATGGTGTGTTCGTCCGTTGGTCTGTTCCAGAATGTTCTGGAATATCGACGTGGCAATTTTCGTATAAGACATCCAATACTCTGTATAAGCGATCTGCAATTTATAAATAACACAATGATTATTATTATATCTAAAGATATAGAACCTAAAATGGTATCTAAACTATTCTATTGAATATACTAAACTTTATTTAACTTTTGATTTTAATTGAAATGATGTTTCTAGCAAATGCTTTACTTAAATAAACAAACAATTGTCTGCCCAGTAACACAAGAGAATTTAAACTTATCACTCATATATTTACAAATTCTTAAACCTTCAATTTCTGTCAACTGCGGCAATCTTGAAAAATCTGGCAACCACGGCCGCAGGACTTTGTTGACTATTTACTTATAATAACAATTCTTATATTCAAAATGCCACGGGACCTATTTTCCGTGTATAATTCGTTTAAAAGATCTAAGTTTATACAAAACAAAATGAATTATCAAATTTCATATAAATCTACTGAAGTATCTAAAACTCCTATATTATATATTTCAACCGAATTTCTTTATTGGATGAGTATTAATGCTAGTAGTTGCGAAATATGTTGGCAAACCTAGGTCTTTCCCTGGCGCACTCCCAATATAGGTAAACATTTAAAACTTCTCAAACTCCCATAATAACAAACCAAAAGGTCGCTATGATAAGCCTCTAAACACCCAAACACAAAATAGGCTTTATTAATAACATAACTAGAATTATTAATAAACATAAAATAGGCTTCATAATTATTGATTCAAATGTTTGACCTTCCCAACTGGGAACTTAACCTAGGCAGGCCAATCAAGCTGAAAACAAAACAGATTAGAATACTAAAATGGGTAATACTCACCAATGTTTGAAGACAGGAGGGTCAAGGCCCTACAACATCGTCACTACATTGAAACTTTTAAATTTTTAGTTTAACCAAAGTTAAATTTGTAAACTTACCTGAAACTTTCCTGGATGATACAGAGAGATCCCAAATGTCTTTCTAGAAGGGAAACAGTCGACTGTTTGAAAAAAATATATGTATAAAAGATAAAATAATGTATAACCGCATACATTGAAACTTTGAATAATATATATATATATATATATATAAAAATATATATAAAATATATATATATATAATATATATATATGATATATATATATAATATTATATATATAAAGAAAAGTTGTGAATATGATGGCTAAGATATGATATTTGAAACACATAGTAATGAAAGAAGTATCAATACATACCTGGTTAATGTAGTACCGTGATCGACGCTCTTGTTTAACTTTTGTTGCGTAATAATTTACGCTATTTATTAACAAAAACAATACCTAAATGCTAATTATGCACAAGATAACCTACAATAACAGCAACCAAAACAGTTCAATAGTTTTCATTTGACAAGGAATTACAATTTGTGTTAGCTTGTTCCGGCTAAGTATGCATTAGGGCAGGCAGGGTTGCGGTTGTGGCTGGCTTGAGTACAAAATAATTGCAAGTGGTAAAAACCTAAAACAGCAAAGAAAAGTGGCTGAAATACAAAAAATGGTGGTGGCCTAGGATTCTGTCGAGTACGAAAACCACCGGCTGGAGCAAGGCAGAATTAGCTTCATGAAAACACAGGGATAAAGCGATGGCAGGGGGAATGGGGAAAGCTACGTAGAAGGAAGCGCGTGGTAGGGGGATGCCATCAGGTGGGAAGCCATGTGAATTCGATGTAGAGAATCAATGGGGCACGATTACCCCACCAAGGCATGTAAATGTGAGCCTTGTCGTGCCTCACGGGAACACGTACCAAACCAAACCAGGAAGATGTAG
>JABUQX010054281.1:0-15000 GCA_015478945.1 Trachelipus rathkii | reverse complement strand
TATTAGAAAGATCTTGAATAGACCATGGTAAACTTTCCAGAAAGATCGCTGGAAGGTTTGGGTTATGTGTTTTTAAGACATTATGAACCTTGTGAAGAATAAAGGGAACATATGCTTATTTTGGACAAAAACTATCCGAAATTTATTATTAAGATACAGCAATCGATACACTGATAAAAATATAGTTTTTTACTCCCATTCTTTTTTAACTACAATAAAACAAATATTTTTCAAATATGCTTTTACTTTGTAAACCTGATTTTAATTTTGGATTTTAGATTGTTTTTTTTTTTTTTAAAGAGTCAACTTATTATAATATTTTGTCATTTTTTAAATTGATTGCATTTTAAATCTATATATTATTAATTAACTGTATATGAAGAGAAGTACAAAATTTTTAAGAACGAACTAATATTTTTGTAATCGATTCTATTTCTCTTGTGGAATAACGATCCCGAGGTGGATTTTAAGAATAATAAGAACCCCCAAGAGGTGTTTTGAATCTATTCTTCAATTAATCTGATTTTAAAGTTATGTGAAAGATTCGAGTTGGGAATATAGATGAAGGAAATAAATTTTTGAGGCGTTAAAAATTTCAAAGTTTTCTCTCCCAATCCCTAATAAGAAAAAAAGGTATGAGGTTAGTTATTCCAAGACCATCTTAATAGCGTCTGCTTGGGTAGGTCGCAGGATAAGGTATAAATTAAAGGACTTTGAGGAGTAAGTTCGTCGGCAAGAAGTGGACATGTGAAGACGTGATGGAGAGAATATCATTGATGAAAAGTATAAAATAAGGTTTGGGAAAAAGGACAGAACCTTGAGGAACACCACCAGTGATAGATTTAAAGAATGTACTGTGGCCTTCTACAGCAGCTGCTATAGAACTACTGGAAAAGAAATTCGAGAGATGAGAAGCCTTGAAAACAAGCTTAATACCAGAATATACAAAATGCCTTCAAGATGTTTAAAGCACCACAAAATTTTGAACCTATACCCAAAGGGTTGACAGAAAAATGGGGTGACATTTGTAAAAAAAAAAAAATCTGGTTAGAGTTTTTCTAACGAATCCAACAAAACTTAACTTAACCTAACTTAGTCTAACCAAACCTAACCTAACTTAACCTAACTTAACCTAATTTAACCTAACCTAACCTAACGCCTGCGACGGGCTGCACTGGAAAAATTTGGGACAGTCCCCAAAATTTCTGAAATAAATGCAGAAGAGCAGAGGACCAAGACTCAGAAAGAAGGAAAGATCACCACCAGTATAACGCTCCTTACTCCTGCAGGCGATCAGAGATAACATTAGGAAGATTTACATCAAGATCAGGAGGTGAGATTCAGAGAAGGAAGTTGTGTGATCAATAGTTGGAAATCAGGATAAAGTCTGCGAATGTTGTAGAAGATGAAATATAGCTCTATAAATTATGATGTTATTTTTTTTTTAGTTCTGTTGCATTGTTTGAACGTCTTCCGAGTATCATGTGGAGCCCTGACTTTTTTTTCAGAGTATATATTAAAATGTAATCGGAGCCTTTGCGACAGCATTACTTTAAAGTATTTAGGTACATACCCTCAAGTTTACAGATACCTACACCTTCGTATATATTCATTGAACTTTAATAAGTATCTGATCCTTAAGGTTGATCCTCTTTGATATTCTATGGTTATATTTAATTGAAATAAAATAGGGTTTTCTTAAATACTTTATGAACTTTCTTTATAAAGTCCTTATTATATAGACTAGTGGTTCCCAACCAGGTAGCCGGGGCACTGACTTGGTGTCATAAACTAGTATTTGTTATATAATTAAATTAGCAGAGCTGTAAATAAAGGAACACTAAATGATAAATCTCATAAACTGAGAATCTTTGTAGTTATAATTTTATACTGGTATTTATAAGTAAATAATTACATATAGTAATATAATTAATAACTGATATATTTCCATTCATTGCTAAAACGAAGGACATAGAAATCATACCACTTATTTCTAAAAATTTTAAAATATACTGGAAGAACAGATCAATTGCCATTTTCTAAACTTGTGCTCAGAAAACTATGATTGGTTAAAAAAACCCATTCATAGCATCTGTATCAAAACCTACTACGCTTAACCTTACAGAAAAAGATTGAAAAACTCATTCATAGCATCTGTATCAAAACCTACTACAGAAGAAGGTGAATTAATTGATATACATAATGATGGCACCGTCAAATTAAAGCATAAAAAAATCTTACAAATTCTGGACAGATATTACCAATGAAAACTGTTCACAAACATAAAAATTAACAAAAAGAAGAGAAAGGTTGCAAACGGTTGAAAAAGAAAAAGTGTTTGATCACTATTGCACTTAATTTTTGGATGATCCACTAACAGGAAGAATCCCATGTATATCATTAAAAAATAATGTTGATTCTCTTTTATTTTATTGATATACGATCTTTTGAGAATGAGTTCTAAACAAAGATGCTAAGGATGCCATAAAAGGCAAGATAAATGACTTGAGTGTGGGTGCATCACTAAGGAAAGGTTGAAAAACGCTTGATATATATTATGTATCATTTTATTGTTGATCTTCATCTATAACAGTAAACTTGTAACTTTTCATTAAACAAATGCAAAAGTTCAAAGAAAATATTATTATTACTATTTATTATTATTATTATTATTATTATTATTATTATTATTATTATTATTATTATTATTATTATTATTATTATTATTATTATTATTATTATTATTTTTATTTTTATTTTTATTTTTATTTTTATTTTTATTTTTATTTTTATTTTTATTTTTATTTTTATTTATTATTATTATTATTTTTATTATTATTATTATTATTATTATTATTATTATTATTATTATTATTATTATTATTATTATTATTATTATTATTATTATTATTATTTCAGCGAGGAGATATCAAGCTACCTAGTTATTACTTCATGCATAGGGCATGTATATTGTTACTCCCTTTTGGAATCCTACCTGGAATCCTGGCTTTTTGTTGCTGCTTCCGCCATCCCAAGTGTAACAAATGTGGCTACGTCGCGGCGTAAGATCAAGGCATGGAGTTCTTCGTCTGTAGTACTTTATGGTGGGTATTATTATTATTATTATTATTTATTATTAAATTTAGATACTTGGTATTAGCTATTTCAAGCAAATTAAATTAATAATACTAAAATAATTTATTATTGATATAATGTTCATAATAAAATCTGTTATAATGATGCTAATAAGAAATATATATATATATATAATACATATATATATATATATATACAGGTAAATCTATCATCTATATATATATATATACAGGGATTTACTTTTATGTAAATATGTAGAGATATATATATATATGGTATATATGGTATATATGGTTATTTTATATGGTTGATCTAAGATATTTCCACATTATTGAGACATTATTATTTAGGTGTTTCATTATTATACTTAAGTACTAATTTAACTGCAATCTAATTTATATCCAACTAACTGACTTAATTGATTTAACAGAATATTTTAACAAACTGAACTGACTTAATCCATGGTGAGAGAGATATATATATATATATATTACATATATAAGTATATATATATATATATATATATGATATATATATATGTTGCATATATATTTAGTTATATATATTATATATTGCATATATATATATCAAGATGTATATTCTTGAAGATTACACTTGGGTAGGCGGAAGTTATATATATATATATATATATATATATATATATATATATATATATATATATATATATATATATTATATATATATATATATATATATATATATATATATATATATATATATATATATATATATATATATATATATATATATATATATATATATATATATATAACGAAAACCCAACCAAAAATACGCCCTTATTTACTGAAGGTGCAATTAATTTTCTTCTATCATCCTTTTGAATAAAGTTATGTTTATTTATGTGTATGTGATAAGATTTAATTCCCAAAGTTTCCGACATAGGCCTACCAGAATTTTAAATAATTATTTCTTTAAACTATATAAAGGTAAACAACACTTAATTAATAAAAATGTTACATATTATTAAAATTCAATAAAGCACAACACCTTCACTGCCTCTATTCCAAAACTTAACTCTGCAAATATATGGTAAACATTTATGTTCACCCTGGTTCACCATAAGTGAAAATATCGTACATTGATAGATAGATAGATAGATAAGATAGATAGATAGATAGATAGATAGATAGATAGAGAGAGAGAGAGAGAGAGAGAGAGAGAGAGAGAGAGAGAGAGAGAGAGAGAGAGAGAGAGAGAGAGAGAGAGAGAGAGAGAGATAAAAAATCTTTTTTTCAAATTATTTCTGCCATGATTTGAATTGGTGAGCGAGTTTCTGTACTCGCGAAATTGCGTATTTTTTCGCTCTAACAGCAAGGTATGGCGCTTGGCCTGGTCATATATATTACTATATGAAATATGAAGATCTATGTACGCCCAAAGCTTGGAATTTTACTCTTAAGAACAGAGTAGGAAGGAAAATTTCCAAATGAATTTAATTATTATAATTGTTATTACTAAAGTAGTTGATTTCTTTAAATTTATTTTATAAATCAGTTTCTTTTTTACACTTTCATATAAAATTCTAATAATTTATTTTACTTTACCATTTAAATTATTTTATTAAAAAGAGTAAAATATTGGGTTAGGAGCTACCTAGCACCCTGCCTACCCTATGGTTACGCTCCCTGATATATATATTATATATATATATATATATATATATATATATATATATATATATATATATATATATATATATATATATATATATATATATATATATATATATATATATATTATATATATATATATATATATATATATATATATATATATATATATATATATATATATATATATATATATATTGAATTAAAAAAGCGTTTCCAAAAGTCTTATTTCTCAAATTTAAAATCTAATTTCATTGTAATTTCGGATAAATCCAGAACAAAAATGGCTTAAGTTTCATACATAAAAGTAGCTAATGTGCGTCTTACCTAAACCATCTATTTATTCCCTTAAAAAAGGACGACACGTTTCATTTTTCTATAGATATTGTTTCTTAATTTATGACCTAATTAGATTCTTAGAGTCGAAAATAAAAGCATTGGCTGTGGACAGAGTTCTGTTTGCTGCTAATTAGGCAGAGCTAATTTAGACTGACTCACATCATAGTGTTTTAATTATTTTTCCTATCGTAAACGAAAAGAGAAGTTATGCGCATTCGAGAGCAGCTGTTGGGTGACTTGGAGTCTGAAGTATATTTTCCGGGGTAGGATTTGAATGTTCCACCCGAGATTACCACAGGGGATGATGAAAACTACCTTTTTAAAATTTTCTTACCTACTTGTATTAAAAAAAAGAAAAAAAAAACAACAAAAACCAACTAACAGAGGAGGAGTTTGATTCAGAGCCGGAAGTCTCATATGAGGCAGAATATGAGTTGGGCTAATTGCAGACGAAACTAGAAGTTCCCGAAAAGCTAAGGGTTGTAGATATTTTATACTTATTTTATAAGAAACATTCTTTCCTCCCAATGAATACTTTACCCTTTGGCTCTAAAAATGTATAAATATATGTAACATGGGAAAATTTTAAGACTTCCAACATGCGCAGCGCGGATTTTTAAGAGTAGACAACAGAGCCAAATAAGGCGAAATTGAATTGCAATAAAAAATTTATTTTACATCACCGCAGCCCAATTAACCTTCATAAAACTGCTCCATGAATTATTTTTGTGGTTTTTATTACAAAAATGAATCGTAATACATAATAATAATAATAATAATAATAATAATAATAATAATAATAATAATAATAATAATAATAATAATAATAATAATAATAATAATAATAATAATAAATTGCGACTGAGTATAATTCAGTTCTTAATGTGACGTGTATGTATGACGTATCGTTTAAAAACTTTTGTAAACATGTATAAGTTATTTCAGATATATATATATAGTATATATATATATATATATATATATATATATATATATATATTATATATATATATATATATATATATATATATATATATATATATATATATATATATATATATATATATATATATATATTTATATTTATATTTATATTTATATTTATATTTATTTTTTTATTTATATTTATATTTATATTTATATTTTTATATTAATATATATATATATATATATATATATATATATATATATATATATATATAGTTATAGTTATATACATATATATATATATATATATATATATATATATATATATATATATATATATATATATATATATATATATATATATATATATATATATATATATATATATATATATATATATATAGTTTTTTATATTTTTTTTTATATATTTTTATATATATATATTATATATATATAAATATATATATATATATATATATATATATATATATATATATATATGTTATATATATATATATATATATATATATATATATATATATATATATATATATATATATATATATATATATATATATATATATATATATATATATATATATATTTCAAGGATGTTTTTGATATTTTAACTTTATTTATTTATATATTTATTTCATGTATTTTTATGCTCATATTTTTACTTTTTAACGGGCTGTTGAAAATTTTTTTTTCGACCCATTTCAGATTTGACCTTCGAGACGTTTCCGCTTGGTCGTGCCTTGTCTCCTCCATTCTTTTCAAATCCCTTCACAAAAAGGAACCAAATTTAACTCGCCTCATTATTATTATTATTATTATTATTATTATTATTATTATTATTATTATTATTATTATTATTATTATTATTATTATTATTATTATTATTATTATTATTATTATTAGAATCTCTTCATGAATCTCAAATTATTTTCTACGCGCTTCGTAGATTTAAATGAAAGTATATATATATAAATAATTAAATATAGAATAGATTTTTATCTCATATTTTACATTTTAAAAATAAATAAATTTGTAGTAATTTTTCAAACGTCCAAAAATGCAATTAAAATTACATTTTTTTCTAAAAATGTAATTTTTGCACTTATTTTTGTACTACTTTAGCGATGTTTAAATGTTTAAGAATTACTAACTTTGGTGAATGAGAATCTACTAAATGCTTTAATTAAAATAATTATATGTAATACATATTTATATATAATTATTTTATTAATCTATATAATGTAATGAAGTATAATTTTATAAGTAATACATAAAATTTATCTATTGTGATTATATATACTTGCATCGGATCCACCTACACCACTGTGATTGTTTTGTGTGTTCACTTTTATTTGTCACCCAGTACTTCAGTTGCAAAAGTGGACGGAGATTGACAAAATCCAAGTCCAGTGGGGCTTTAAGATGTAATCTTAAAACCCCACTGGAACCTACTGGAATTATTGCTGGGAGCCAGTAGTTATAGTTGGAGGTCTTAATATCAGTCATTCCCTATGAGGAAATTTGGATACTTCGCCAAACGCAGGTTCGACCTTCTACCAATGTATCAAGAATCTCAACTGTTGCTTAACATTTTCATTAGAATCTCTCTTCATGAATCTCGAATCATTTTGTATTCATAGTGTCCTTGTCAGTATTGCCGATCAGAATATTCTTGCATAAAAAAAAATAACTAATCCTATTCCACGCTCCATTTAGAGGTACCTACGAGCATATTAGGCCTGCTTATACTATGCAACCGCAGTCTCTCAGACACCACTCCGAGATTATATTCCAACTGTAGAATATTCTTTTATTTTATCGTACCCGTGAAGGCCGTGATATTATCGACTGCAAAAGAACATATTCCTCGTTCATCTATTTTTAGACGTCGTAGCCCTCTGACTGATGAATGTGTACAGGTGAATGAAGAAAATATTTGAAGACTAGTAAAAACGGAATTAAGCCGCTAGGTCACGAATAACCAATAATAGCACTAGAAAGCAGAATAAACGTAATAATTTCCACGAATCCACAGTAAATGAATCCATCCATCTTTATAACGTTTGGCGAGAGACTGAAAAAACTTTCCGAAGGTCTAACCGCTCCCCAACCTATCATCCTTTTCTATGGTGATAGTTCATCAAAAGCAATTACAGCCCCAACTCCAATCTTCCAAACTTCTGGCAATTTGTAAAGACGCCTATACATATCCTCCTTATTTCGAGGTACTCAAGGAAAATCAAGATCTTCATAATTTACGCAATTGCAGTTCAGTAATACTTTATTTCCCCTACAAAGACTGAGCGGTGGGTCCAGATGGCATCTGCTATCTTGTGATTACGAAGTTTCATTATATATATATAATATATATATATATATATATATATATATATATACCAAGTATATATATATATATGTTAGAGTATATATATATATATATATATATATATATATATATATATATATATATATATATATATATATATATATATATATATATATATATATATATATATATATTTATATATATAATTTAAATATAAAATTTTGTTAATTACTTTAATTTGCTATTCCCATTTATATTAATTATATATTTTCAATTTTCTATTAGCAGTTTCTCATGTTAGACCATTTTTCTTTAAACCTTATTTAAAATAAAGCTTTAAAATTATTTACTATTATTATTTATATTATTATTATTTTTTTATATTATTATTTATATTATTTAAATTTCTTATTATTATTTTCTGAGATTGTAATTGTAAGAATTTTATGTAAAATAAGGTTTTGAAATAATTTTAAGATTGGCTTTTGTGAAATTATTTTCAATTATTTAAAATCAAATCTTTGTAATGAATTATATATTTTTTTTCAACACAAAATTAAATTTTCAAAGCAAGAATTTTTTTAATACTTCTCTATCGTTGTAATTGAAAGTTTTTTATTATTGTTATTTGAATTGCATGCTGGATGAATTTTTTTCCCGTTTTTTTCCTGCATAGCCGAATATTTTGATCTTCAAATATAAATGAATGGAAATATGTATGACGATAGTGAGGCGTGTGTAAGAATAAATGGTTTCAAAAGTGATTGGTTTAGTATTAATAACGGAGTGAGGCAGGGTTGTGTTATGTCTCCTTGGTTATTCAATTTGTATATGGATGGGGTTATGAAAAGAATTAGAGGGGAGGGGTGGCAGGAAATGGTGTTAGAATGATGGAGAATGGACATGAGTGGAGGGTGCCCTACCCATTATATGCGGATTATTTGATTTTATGTGGCGAATCTGAAGAGAGTTTGAGAGGATTGGTAGAGAGATTTAGCAGGGTGTGTAAAAGGAGGGGTTTGAAAGTAAACGTAGATAAGAGTAAGGTTATATGGTTGTGAGAGGACAGTCCTCAGTGTGGAAGTTATGTTAGATGGTGAGCAGCTGGAACAAGTGTCTGAGTTTAAATATTAGGGTATATGTTGGATGAGAAGGGAACGACGATGCAGAGGGTAGTAGTAAAGTTGTGAATGGCAGGAAGGTTGCTGGAAAGTAATTAACCGTTGCAAACAAAGATAAACTCTATTTTTGTAGGTCTCAAGAATGAGGAAGTTAAAGCACCTGTTGGGCTGTAAGTAAGTATAATTTATGGCCTGGAACAAGGAAGCATAGATCTGAGTTCAATGTAAACAGATGATAACTAAAGTAGTGAAAGAATTGATAAATGAGAATGAACAAGTTGACAAAGGTAAAGAAAGGGTAAAATGAGAGAATAACAGTATGCCCAGCAGTGATGGGTTTGGTCGCCGGTAAGGTTCATGTAGGCAGAACAGGCTGAGTGGTTGCTGACGGCAAAGTACAGCTTAACCCATTCACGTATTCTGAAGAAAGTGATTTGAGCCATAAAACGAATGTCTGAAGGAGAGAAATGTGAGTTTGGCAGAGGCGGGCAGAAAAGTAAAATAGGAGGAAAATGGCGGGGTTTTTGTATGGGGGCATGGCTTTCCACCTGGGCCAAAGGGATGAACCCTTACATTGACGATTTACCATAGTTAGGGTCCGTCGCGGTCCTGTGAAGCTCTAGGGTGGATTTTCTGTCTGTGACGAGTTCTCACTAATTAATGGTACAGAGGGGGCGGTGGCTGGGCTTTCCTGACTTTTGTCATATTCTTCTACTGCTTTTTCCGGTGCATGACACGCGCATTGCCGAATATTTTGATCTTCAAATATAAATGATTGGAAATATTAATGTTGGTGTCAGTGAAAATTTTTATATCCAGTAAAGTTTTTTTCGAAAATATATATTAACGTTTGCAACAAAGCAATATTGACTGTAAGAGAGTTAAGAAATTTTATCAATTTTTAAAATTTAAATTTCGGGGTTGATGTCATTTGTTATTCTCGATTCCAGTAAATATTAAATCTTAAGTAAATCATTTTTTTTTTCGTTGACTTTTCTTTGCATCTTTATTTAATACCTTTAACATTTCTTGGAACTGAATTTATTCATTTAATTTAAATAATAGGTAATGCAAGGAAAAGGATCCATCTGCAAAGCACGAGTTATAAATTAAAACATATGCTATGCATGTGAATTATGTGCCTGACACAATTACTGATGTTCCGTTTTTCCAAAGGGGGTGATTTTGCTCTCATTAATTTTAGCGTTATACATGAGGTAATACTTCTTTTTGTAAGATTTTTCTGACTTCAGAGGTTTTTATTTATCTTTTATTTTTTATAATTATTAAATGAGTCCATCTCCCTCGGTCAAAATCCTAGTCAAGATAGGGCATTAAGCCTAATGGCAAATCCGTCCAAAACAAATCTTATCTGAAAATTATGCATTTTTTTTTCAATAGCCATTAATTTACGACTGTTTTCTTGCCATTGTTATTGCTTAAGCATAAATAAAGGGGCATGCCCCCTCCTCTTAGGAATTTGTTTAATCAGTGAAAATTCATAACAGGCTTACTAAAATTCTCAGATAAAAGGGTCATTCATGCTCCTTCCCCAGAAAAATTCTCTACTTACACCAATGTGCTATTGGTAAATACTAAAAGTTCTGCTAATCTAATTTTAAGTTCAAATATTGGAGTTGGTTAACAGTTAACTAAAATGACCATATTTAAAATCTGAAAGCTTCCAAAGTGAGTTCAGCAATTTAAACGTCTTTCAGAAGTATTTATTTTCTATTTGGCTTCTTGACAGCGTTGCGTTACACCTTACACTATGTTTGAACTAGACCACATTAGACTAGGCGTGAGTAATAAATTATACAAAATAAAGTAGTTATTAGGGTAAGGGAGCAACATTATTTTTGAGAAACATTTGCGGAGCAGCTCAAATGTTTTGTGAAGGAAAAAAAACTTCTCCATGCAACGAACAAATGTTTATATGACTATTTATATAGTCCCCATTAAAATAAATGAAACAGAAACAAACCTTGTCTTGTAGCTTAAAATTCATTCTAGTTTGCAATAAAACTTATTTTTTAATTTAATTGAAAATTTAATTGAAAAAACTGCTCACTCGTAGTAATGTATAAAAGACGAGCTTATCTTATTTATTTATAAAAATATCACCCTAGAAATAAAAGTAAACATCTGTTGTCATTCAAAATTGTAAACTGTGATTGACTTCCCATATCTAAGAATCATCCTTTATTGTCTTTTATTGAGTTTAGATGAAGAAGAAGACACTTGCTTATTGATTGCAAACTAGCGACACTAAATTAGGGCTGAGTTGAGTTTGTCAGTGTCATGAATTTTATGTCTGAAAATCGGCAGTTTTGTTCAAATAACCTCAGACTAAAGTGCGGATATTTATATCCACCCATTTGCTCAGATTCCGATTGAAATAATAAAGGAGATAATTACTGTTGACACAATATAATTATTTGACAATATGCAATAATGAACAATTAACATTACATTATACATTTGGGCAAGACAAGAATAAATAGCTTCTTTTCAGATCTCTGTATTCAGAATAATAAACAAAAACCAAATCTAAACATTTTCCCCAGGCCGGCTCATTATAGAAAATTGTGGATAATATATTTTAAGGGTCAACTTTATAAAAATAATAAATAAAATATTTACTTTACTTTATTTCCTTCTAGTAATTCTTCATACCTCTATTTAAAAGACCGAACTTTAACATTTCGTTTTTAGATACTGATTTTGAAAATGTCAGACAAATTCTAAAAGGTTTGTCTGGCATGACCTAGCTACCCTTTCTAAAACCATGCTGGGAGTCATGCAATATCTTATCTTCCAAAAATTTCTATTCATGACATTTCAGTAACTTTTCCAAAATTTTTACAACCAGAGATGTTAAGCTAACTGGCCTATAATTTCCCAAATCTTCCTTACTATCTTTCTTATAAATAGGCACAACATATGCTGTTTTCCAGTCGTCTGGTACCTCACCAAATATTATAGATCGCTTAGAAATCAAATATAGTGACTTTGCAATGCTGCTATTACGCTGATCGTTTAGAATTCTACCATATATACCATCAGGACCTGCAGCTTTACTTGGGTCAATATGGTCCAGTAAAGATTTAATTTTTTTTACCTCCACTTAAAATTCCATAAGTATTTATTGCATTAATACCAGAACTATTAGTCTCTAAACTATTATCCAACCTTTCCTCTGTAAACATTGACAAAATAAGCATTGAAAATGTGGACTAACTCCTTATCTGAACTCATTAAATTTTCATCAATTTTAATTGGATCAATTGCCTTATTTTTACTTTTAAATTTATAAAAGCTAAAAAACTTCTCTTCAGGTCCTTATTACTCTTCCTTGCTAAATTAATTTCTCTCTCTCTCTCTCTCTCTCTCTCTCTCTCTCTCTCTCTCTCTCTCTCTCTCTCTCTCTCTCTCTCTCTCTCTCTCTCTCTCTCTCTCTCTCTCTCTCTCTCTCCCCTCTCTCCTTCCCTCTCTCTCTCTCTTCTCTTTTTCTCTCTCTTCTACCTCTCACTCTCTCTCTCTCTCTCTCTCTAAAATTTCTCTCTCTCTCTCTCTCTCTCTCTCTCTCTCTCTCTCTCTCTCTCTCTCTCTCTCTCTTTTATTGACTGGTTAAGTTCATTTCTATTTTTCCTATAATTTTCTAAATCTTCCTCCCTATTACTACCCTTGAGTATTTTAAAACATCTACCCTTTCTCCATCTACATCTCTATTCCTTGCTAAATTGAATTTCTCTCTCTCTCTCTCTCTCTCTCTCTCTCTCTCTTTCTCTCTCTCTCTTCTCTCTCTCTCTCTCTCTCTCTCTTTTATTGACTGGTTAAGTTCATTTCTATTCTTTCTATAATTTTCTAAATCGTCCTCCCTATTACTACCCTTGAATATTTTAAAACATCTACCCTTTACATTGATTTTTCTATTCTATTCCACCAAACAGGTTTTCTTTCGTTACCCTAATGGGTTTATCTTTAAAATATACTGACTGAATATTCATCAAAATTTGCTTAAAATGTTCCCACATGATAAAACAGTTTTGGCCTTTAAACTCTTTATCCCAGTCAACTATATACTAATGCACATTTCGAAATTTGGTAAAATCGCCATTTTTGAAATCTAAGATCTTTTCCTTATTAACTTGTAATTTGGGCCCAGATATCACACTTATATTAAATCTAATTATATTATAGTCACTAATTCCTGAATTCTCCTCAACTCTAGCCTCATCCACCATACTTTCATCGTTAGTTAATATTAAGTCTAACAGTACATCGTGTCTTGTAGCTAGGTTCGTGGACCATCTGGTTCAAAACGTTATCTAGTATACAATTTATAAATACAGAATTAATATGTTCCATATTAGACAAGGAATCCCATTGAATGCCAGGAATTTGAAATCACCCATTATGACTATACTTCTTTCTTTATTGTGGCATGCTGTCTCGATTTCTTTCACCATTTCGGCGTCTAATTCCTGACTCTGGCCAGGAGGTCTATAAAATGCCCCTATTCTATATGATTTATTTTACATTAAGATATCTGCCCACACAGATTCAACATTATGATTAATTTTAATGTCAGTCATTAACACGGATTGGATATTGTTTTTAACATAAAGCGCCACATCACCACCATTCTTTTCTTAAGACATTAAGACATTAAGATTATAGAGACAGTAAAAAGCCACATGGGCCTATCGAGACTGTCCCAGTCAACCCACTACTCAAAACATGCTCATGCAACCACAAAGCACTCTAGGGCTTGTCAATTTGTTGTAACTACAAATCCACCAATTTGGCTTAGTCAAAACTAATGATATATAAATATGATACCCAAACCATCCACATGCATTAATTTTAATAACTAAGTTATGGTCACACATGCCATCTAACATTAATAACTACTATAACTAAAAACCAGCCAATTTGGCTTAGTCAATATATTATATGATACCCAACCCATCCATAAACAAATCTAACCCTTTCTTAAATGTTGCAATCGAGTCACACTCGACAACCTCCTCTGGCAGACTATTCCAAAATTTAACAAATCCCTATTACTGAATGCATGCTTTCTTTATATCAAGAATTTGGCATGCTTTCTTCTTAATTTTCTTTATTATGCCCCTGGTCACCTGTCCATGTTCTACTATGAAAAATTTATTGGTCTCTGTATTATCAATAGATATAAATATTTTGTAGACTTGTATCATGTCCCTTCTGAGAAATCGCCTTTCTACAGAAAACATTCCTAACTCCTTTAGCCTCTCCTCATAGCTCTTACCCTCAAACCCAGAAATCATCCTTCTTGTTCTGTCCTACGTTGCACTCTCTCTAGCATATCTAAGTCTTTCTTAAATAGGCCCAACTTGTGCACAATACTCATTACTGGCCTAACATATTATACAGTTTACTATTACTTCCTTGCTCTTGTAAACAACATTGGTGATTTATTATGGCCAGCATCTTATTAGCTTTATTTCTAGCTTCCAAACACTGATTAGCTACT
>JABUQX010054280.1:0-20714 GCA_015478945.1 Trachelipus rathkii | reverse complement strand
TTGGAGACGGTTCCGACCTCGGTGGCAGAATATGTTAATTGAGAAGGGAAGAGAAAATGAGATGGGCGGGAGAGCGATTGATGGGAAGATGTTCTTGAAATTGTAGAAGATAGGGAGTTTGAAGGAGACAGAGGAGCCAATCAAAGACGAGAAGTGTATAGTGGTAGGGAAATGAATGCGAGTGAGAGGGTGTCACAACCACCCCGTATAAATCGTATAGGGATGCACTGAAAGCTAACCCCTATGAGTATGGTGAAGCTTTTTGGAAGATTTTACGGTGGTTCTGGAGACCGAGGATTAAGACATGGTGCATCAGCGAGTCGTGAGTAGTTTTGCTGGTCTGTACAAAAGCTGGTGAATATGAATGTGAGAAGGGAACGATGGTATTTACCCAGGTCAAGGGTATAACGAAGGACAAGGGTACAATCAGGGTCAAGGGTTTAGAGGTCGTGTTAAGCCAAGAGTGGGTGTGAATAGGGAATGTAAGTGTTTTCGTTGTGGAAAATGGCAATGATATCAGAAATTAGATGACTGGTAATAACTTCAGGGGGCAGTGGGTACATTTGGCCATATTGTATGGACCCCGCAAAGGGCTGGGTGTAGGAGATGCGGAGGTGTGATCATTGGGTGCGTGATTGTACACGAGGGATAAAGCGAGGCAAACGGTATGTGGGAACTGTGGTGTCGAGGGGAATTTTTCTATAGGATGTGCGGGTCCCCTAGAAGACACTTGTACTAATTGGGAAACTACAGGAGCATGATGGGCTGGGTATATGTTGGAGTGTGAGGCAACCAGTCGGGGTAGGTCAGGGTAATCCTGGTGTGCTAGGTCTTGGTACTGGTGTTAGTGGTCCGGTTCAACCGGTTAGTGGTCAGGCTGTTGGTATAAATAGGAATGTAAATGTGAGTGAGGTAGGGGTAACAAGTAAGAATTAACAATTCGGGAAACGAGTTGCATTGAGGGTGCAGATGGTGAAACCTCACGGATTGGCGTTCACAGATAGGTGGTAAATGTAATGTCGATGTGTTTATACGAGATTGTCCTAGTGAAATGAATGTTATGAGTATTAAGTGTTTATTGTGGAGGTATTGAGGTTCGTCGCTTTGCTTGATACTGGGTGTATGTTAGTGTTTGTGTAGAACCAAAAAAATAAAGGAGCATATGATGGACGCATTATAAGGGAGAATCAGAGAAGTCGGTAAGGGGTCATACTTAATGTAGAATATATGTGTAGTAAACCAAAGGAGTGATTAGTATAAAATTTAGAGAAGAGCGTTAACGAACGGCACGGAATAGCGCTGGAGAGAAGTGAGTATATAGAGAACCAACGAAAAGTATGATGTGTTTTGGGATAGTTTTTGAGTGCAAATGGGTATAGTTATTCCCTCCTGATCGAAAGGATGATAGAGAAGAAGGTGAATAAGGATGGGAAAATGTCAGAATGTCCAGACTGTATGTTAAATGTTAGTAATATTAAAATGTGAAATTGTGTTAAAGGCTGGACAGAATTTAGAGGATAGGTCTTTGAAGACAGATAAAAGTGGTATGTGTGAAAGTAAGGTGTTGGATAACGAATGTGGGTGTGGATGTAGACCAGAATAGCATTTTTCTGGTGGATGGTTATGATGCAGAATATGGGTGAAAAGGGTTGCAACATTTTTTGATGGTATAGATAGATTTGAATTAATCCTGGGTATGTTATGCAGAAGGTGCCTGATTGGAAAAAAGAAGATGAGCAGTTCAGTGTGATGTAGTTGGTAGTTTATATTCTGTTTTGTATTAGAGAATTTGAGAGAGAATGAATGCTGTGGTGTATGGTGTATGATTGGGTAAAGGATTGGGTGCATGAGGAAATGATTGATAAAGTAAAATTACTGGAAGGTTTGAATGAAAGACAAAGGTTTCGAATGCCTAATGGAAAGGAGGAAGCGCTGTAGTCAGGGCGATGAGGTTTTGGGGATCGAAATTGCCTGCGTTTCGCATAGTGTTAGCGGAATGACACTCCATATACAACGTCCTAATGCACTTTCCCTCTCCCAGATTGGCGAATGAGCATTGAAAGAGCAGTGTGAGAGTTAGAGCGAATAGGTGTGTTGGAAGAGAATGTGAGTCCTTGGAATAGTGTCCGATTGGTCCTGTGCGTAAAGCCTGATGGACGATTGACGTTATGCATTGATTATCGTAAGGTGAAGAAAAGACGGTGAAATAGGTTTCCTATGTGTGTAGTTTCAGAGTGCGTGTATAGTATGGAATGAAAGTGTTTACGAAAATGGATCTGTGTGCGTCGGGTCAAATTATCAGATGCCAGTGGGAAGAGGAAGTAAGCGTGGTGGACTGACTTTCGAAACTGCAAAGCGCATTATCAGTTTAAGAAATTTTGAGCTTTGAGGTTAGCGAATGCTCCAGCAGCATTCCAGAAGGGCACTGAATGTGGTTATGAAATGATTTTCCCAGTAAGAATGTAATGGTGTTTATAGATGATATATTAGTGATGAATGAATCTTTCCCTGAGCATTTAAAGTTAGTAAATGATCGTGTTGAAAAAGTTAGAGGAGATAGGTATAAAAGTGAAAGTCGAGAAGTGTAAAGAGTGGTCTTGCAGATGAGGTTTGACTTCCTTGGGACACAATGGCTGTGTGCGGACTCGGTTTAAGAAAGCGGAAAAGTTTATTGAGAAAAGTTCGGCAGTTTCCGAAGCCGAGGAATGTTAGAGAGTTTGAGAGGATTTTTGGGTTTGGTAGATTTTGGAAGGAAGTTAGAAAGATTGTTCGGGCTGAGTGATTGAAAACCCTTGACTGAATGGACTGGGAAAAAGAAGAGTTCGATTGTGAAGTGGAATGATAAAATGAATGAAGCGTTTGAAAAGTTGAAAGCGGAAGTCACGAAGGATGTAGAGCTGGCCTATCCGGATTATAGTGAGAATGCGAAACCTCTGGAAGTGTATACGGATGCAAGTGGGTATTGAGGGGAGTTGTTTAATGCAACGAACAGGTGATTGATGGGATTGAAAGAAAACAAGCTGATTGCGTATTGTTTTTTGAAGAGCGTTTAGTATGAACGAGCGAAAGTATTCCACGATTGAAAGGGAGTTGGCTGCTTTGAGGTTTTGTTTGAAGTCGTTGCGTCCGTTTTTGTATGGGATTAAGTTTGTTGTGCGAACGGATCACCAACCCTTGGTGTATTTGCAGAGAATGAGGATAGTTGAAAGTCGGCTTGCAAGGACTTTGGAAGATTTGAGTGATTTTGATTATGTGGTTGAGATTATCTCGTGAAGGAATGAGATGTGCTGCGTGTGATGTCAAGAATGCCTGGGAGTGAGAGTATGAATGAAAAGGTTAGATTTAGCAGAGAACAGAGACGTAATAGGGATGATGAAGGGAAGGAAAGTCAGGAGTGGGGGTGATTCTATGTTTGAGAGTGTGTTGTATGGTTTACAGACTTAGCTAGGGATAGGTTGGTTTTGAGAGTGCCTGAGATTATAGAAGAATTGCGGGAGGAAGTTTAGAACTGGGCGTGTCAAGAAACCCAAGCAGAATAGGGATTAGGAAGGTAGAATTATACTCGAAAGAGTTAAAGTTATGTTGTATGGAGGTGTGCTTCCTGGTGGCAAAGGGTTTTGATATTGTTGTGGTAGTTGTTTAAGGTAAAAGTTGTAGTGTGCATACGTGTGGCAAGAGACCGTTTGTATATGGAGTGATGGGGGTGTTAATGTGCAATGAAGTTTTGAGTTCATTTAAAGTGATCATTTGTTGTATGATATTCGACGATTTGGATAAAAGAGTTTATGATAATAATATGATTTAGGAATCGGATGGAGAAGTGTCTTTAGAGGGTTGATGAGGATAGTGAATGATTTGTGTCCAGGGAATTCGAAGAGGTTGTGTATTGAGGAGGGATAATAAGTGAAGTGCAGGAGTGACTGCGAGTATTCTTGTGGACCTGATATGATACTCGGGCTCCAAGAATTTCCTTAAAGTGACATCTGTGGAGAAGAGGATTGAGCGAGGACCTGGCAGACAAGAGGAGAGGATAAGATAGGGATTGGGTCGTGATTTGTTGCTATTGAAGAGTGTTTTTAAAGGTAGAAAATAGGAACGCCTAGGGAAGGAGGAACATAGGTTATGTTTTGTGCTGGACGAGAGCGAATGCCGTATTGTTCCTTTTGTTTGGGATTGACTTTTTTGAGGGTGAATAGGATGCTACCGAATGTAGGGAAATGAAGGTTGCTGAAGAGAAGTCAGTGGATTGTAGAATGCAGCAAGAATGTGTGTTGTCGATTGTGGCAATGGAACTGGTGAGAGTTCGTGTGGGGGATGAGACTGTTAAGAATATATTGGATTGCGAGGATGTTTGGCAGATATGGAAAAATGTATTTTGTTGGGTAAGGAGTGTGTAGATGGGACAGTTAATAGAAGATTTAGGGGTATTTGACGAAAGGTTTTGGGAGAGAGCGGAAAGTAAAGAAAGGATAAATAATACAAAGAAGATATAAAATAGAAAAAGAGAGAAAGAGTCTATGATATAGTAAGAGATATAGATACAAAGAAGAGTAAAATATAAGAGAGGAGTCCATTGTAATAGAGATAATATAATATAAGAAAATAAAGAGATCAAAGGGAGTATCAGAGAATGAATGATGACCCTGATGTTCGAATGGATGTGAATGACAATAGATATAAAAAGATAAGAGAAATATAGAGAAATATAGATAGATAATTACAAGTATAGACAAAAAAGAGACGTACAGAATAAGAATATAAGATAGGGATGTGAGTGATGAGAATATAACAAAAAGTAAGTTTGCGTATTGCGTGTGATCGGTGAAGAATAAGAACAGTGCGAATGTGCTAGGATGGTAAGGGAAAGTTTTTTGCCAATGTGTGTATGTAAAAAAAAAAAAAAGAAAAGAGAGAAAAGTTTTCGTGGAAGATAGTTTGAGCAAGTGTTGAGTGATTGGGGCATTGAACATGTGAGAACAACGCCGTATATGCCGAGTTCGAATGGGTTAGCGGAGAGGACGATTCGAACATTGAGTGAGATGTTACGAATGATGATGAAAAGAGAAGAATGATTGGGATTTAATTGGATTAGAATGAGTGTTGGTGGGCTTTAATAGATAATGACTGTGCCACAGAGCAAACTGGTATGTCATCTATTTGTTAGTCTGTGTTGCATTGAGAGTTTGTACAAAACCAGCTTGGGATTCCTGAGTGATAGGGACGATTTGGAGAAAGGTATCTTAAAAGTTTGGCCAGTTTAAGGTAGGGAGTAAGGGTTTTAGAAGGAAATTGATTGAGAAAGGTCCCGTTGAACTGAGTAAAAGATGATAGAGGGCGTTATATTGTAAAAAAAGGTCTATGTCTAATGGGGTTAGTTATTTTTTGTTGGAGGGTGAGAACGATGGTGGTACGAATGAGTTTTGGGCCCATCAAGTCCAGTTGAGGGCGTGGAGAGAACCCCCTGGTTATTTAAAGACTCCATTCCCGTGTAATAAAGTTGTGTGGTGAACATAACTGAGGAATTGATGAGAATAGAGGGATATAGTGAATGTTTCGGTATAAAGGGAAGAGTTATAGTTGGTGAGAAGAGAATACCGAGAAAAAGCGTAAAATAGGTTTGGTCAGGTAATGTGATGATAAAGTGTTGTTTTAACGATGAAATGAGTAAATGATGAAGTATTTTCAGATTTTTGGATGATAATAAGGGAGTAAATGAAACAGAAGTAGTTGAGAAAAGTAACCAGTTAACAGTTTTGAAGTTTCCGTTGGATGAAAGGGAGTGTATTGGCAGGATGAAAATCAGAGATGGGAGTGTGCATATGGAAGTGGATGATTTGGTAAATTTTGTGTGAATTGGATAAAAGTAGTGAAATGTCATTTAAGGCGAATGCAGGATGAGAGAGATCGAAGAAAGAGATTGCAGAAATGTCTGAGCGGTTACCTAGGGAAGGAAGTGTGAATGAAAGTAGTAACGGTATGTAATGCAAGAGCGGAAGGTGGGAATAAACCCAGTGACAAGTGAAGAAATATGAGAAACTAGGAGTAGACGGGTTATAAAAAGAGTATGATTGGGTATGACAACGGCGTTATAAATGGGGAGTGATTGTTGGGTTAGAATTATGAGACAAACTTAGGTAGGAGGGATGTGGTGTTTCGGCTAGTTAGGATTTTTTTATTTGTCTCATAATTGTTTTCCTCTTTTTTTTTTCTTAGGGTTGGTTGCATTGTACGAGAGACGCACAATTGAAAGGGAGAAAATGAGATGATAAACTTGCCTGAAGATACATGAAGGAACACATGAATTTTTGAACTTCAACCAACAAGGAGAGTTCACGGAGCTACAGTGCTTATTTGATAGTGTATTAGTGTCATTCGACTGTGATTTTATAAAATTTCAAGAGAATTAATAATTTAAATTTCATTTATTTAATTTAATTAATTTAAAGTTAAGTTAAAGTTAAATCTTAAGCGAGAGTAATTCATTTTTTTATTTTTTTTTTGCAGTTAAAGTAACGTAAACTTTTGAACACTGGATTTATTTATTTTTTTTGAATTTGAGATTATTTTGAAATATTGATTGAACGGTGATTATTTAAATATAAATGAAAATTTCCGACTGCTGAGATAGAATATCGTTTATGGGAATTCGTATGAGGAATAATGGACTGGAATATAGATGTGGATTCTTTCTCTTTCTTCGAGTTTTTTTTGGTAAGGGTAATTAATGGTTTTAATTGATTTTTTTATTAATTATTAAGGGTAATATACTTAACCTAGTCATTTTGTTTGTTTTTCAGTATTCAGTCTTCTACTAGTTTATTGGTATGGTGATTTCAAGGTGACAGGGTTCAGCGGTTTAATCGGAAGTTGGAACTGGAATTAACTGAAAAAAAACTGGTCACTAACATTGGCCAGGTAGCTATTAAATTGTTGTTTTTTTTATTTATTATTTAATATTTATTTAACAATTTTGATTAGGATTATTTTAGTCGATTTGGTACTTTATAATTTCTTTCATTTAATTCCATTTAACCTATTATTATTATTATTAATGATTTACATTTATTTTTGATTGTTTTACGATTCA
This sequence comes from Trachelipus rathkii, assembly GCA_015478945.1. Taxonomy (NCBI): domain Eukaryota; kingdom Metazoa; phylum Arthropoda; class Malacostraca; order Isopoda; family Trachelipodidae; genus Trachelipus; species Trachelipus rathkii. The sequence goes on along the minus strand of JABUQX010054280.1, from coordinate 13,627 downwards.
TTGAGGAGTTGTTAATGTTTCATAATTTTTGTCTTAGGTTTAAGAGCATTTATTATTATTATTATGCTCTCTCATTTGCATGAAAAAAATATTATATTTAAATTATATTGTATATTTTTACGTGCATTTCTTTTTTTTTTGTCTTGATATCTTGATTTCAGTTTTTTTTTTCCTGGCTTTTTTTGTATTTTTCTTTGTCTGTCTGGAGTTGGTTTGTTGGATATTTCTTGGTATTGGACCGGAAGATTCTTTTTATGATGGGTGGATGGTAACCATAGATTTTAGGGTGATACTAGGATTGATATTAATAAGAGAAAATAAAACAAAATAGAAATTCCTAAAGAGAGAATGACCAGCCAAATTTAGACAATTCTTAAATATAAAATTTAGAAAGACATTTTTTATAATTGAGAAAAGAAAACTGGAAAAAGACAACTGAAAGTAAAACTGGAAATTCAAACTGAAAAGAAAACTGATTATTTGAAAATTATTATTTGAATCAAACGTGAGAAAACTAAACATTGAAATTTGAAAAACCTTTTTAAAAATTGTGAGAAAAAAACATTTAAAAATAAAACAAACTTAAACGTAATGTGATTAGAAATTTCCTAAAACAATAGTGATTGGCCGTTTCTTAAAAACTAATTATTAAAACTTACTTTGATTATTTCGGATTTAGGATATTTAACTTTTTTTATTTGAATATATCGATTATTAACTTTTAATTTATTCATTTATTATTTATTTAGTAATTTATATTTATATTTTTCGTGTATTATATGTATTAGGTAATATGTATTAGGTAATATAGTATTGTATTGGGTAGTGGAATACTGTAGATTTGGTTGGTTATAACATTGTAGCAACTAAGTGGTCTTGGGTTACCGGGAGTACTATTTTTTTTGGTAACTTTTAAGTGGTGTTGGGATATTGTGGTGTAATATTAATAGAGTAATCAGTAAGGTAAAGGATTACATTATTAAGTTTATTTGCATAAATAAATTAAGTTTATGATTAATTATTTGTGATTTTGTTTTAAAATTTAATAAGTTTAATAAATTTATAGTGTATGGTTTGTAGTTTTTTGTCTTCCCTGTTATTTTTCAAATTGTAGATTTCTTAGGTAACCTTAAATCTGCTACACCTTGACCTTTTCAAACTTAATTTAACCATTAGAATTCTAGGACTCACTACACAAAGTATACAATAGCTTTGTACCACAGATCTCATCAATTGCAACTCTTCTTCCCCTTCCTCATGCTTTCAACACCAGCACACACACATTTCAACACCACCACTCATTTTCACCGTTTCCTTTCATCCTTTTTTCAGTCACATGAGCAAATCAGATTTGCCCTTTATAAATACATCCATCACCTCTCTTCTCTTCTCCTCAACATTTATTCCTCTGACATTCCATGTACCCATACGATTCATCAATTTTGCCAAAAATTAGACGGCCGTACGGCGAACCGACATCTCCGAGGACATGCATTTGTAATTCTTAGCAAGAGATAGGTGGTAGTGGGGCACCATACACAAACTACCCCGTCCTTAGTCGCCTTCCTACACATCAGACATACAAGTGGCAATTCTTTCTCCCCACAAATAGGGATATGAGTAGTTGGGATGTCTGTAAGGTGTTATCTAAGAAGATGGGATAGAGGGTTTGCTGTAATAGAATAATGTATGATAAATGGTGTCAGTAATATGTTGCCAGGAGAATGTGTGGAAGAATATGAACGCAAAAAGAGAAAGACGCACCATTAAAAAATGGGAGGTAATTTCATCCCTTCGAGTATATATATATCTCTCCTATATATATATATACATATAGTATAATATATATACCTATATATATATATTATAATTATTATATATATAATATTTATTATATATAATGTTTACACTTCACCGCGCAACTTTGCCTAATTCCTATTTCAAAGGAGGGGGTTGTTGACGTCTCAAATATTCATCTAACGGCAAATTACGCAGATGAGCACAGACCGCAGGTTTTAAAGTAAAGGGAGATAAATGCGAGTAAGGAAAAACACTAGAAGATAGAAGAGAATCCAAGAACAGAGCGTGGCAGGAAAAAGGAGCACCGCAAGCGACAAGTCTGGAGTTACTATATAACTACAAAACCTCATGTGCCGCCACACCACCACAGCACCCTTGTGCTTCGGTGACGTCGTAAAGGTGGTGGTATGTCGAGTGGAAAGTTTCCCTCGAGCACTTGCCGCTGCGGTACCTATAGAAAGAGATAAAGCACCGACATCGCGCCGAAACAAAGATAGGGGTCAAGTGAACTAGAAAGCACAAAGGGCAGTTTTACAAGCCTTTTGGCTTTGACTCAACCCTATCCAAAAAGGAGGGTGGAACCGACCCCCCCCCCAGATATGAGGCAGTACTCCATACAAGGGCGGATGAAACCTTGTATGCTGGAGCAACTGAAAGAGGAAAAAAAAGTCTGCGTCTAAAACAGAACTCCCCAGTTTTCTTAGACGGCCGGCCTACAACCATTGTGACCTGTGATAATTGATTGATAATATAATAGAGGTTTGTCCCTCCATTGATAATATCATTGATTGATATATATTGATTGTTGAATATATATATTATATATATATATATATATATTATATATTATAATCATTACTATATATATATTTATATATATATATTATATATATTATACTATATATATCACTTAAATTATAACTATATATATATATATACTGTTATATATGTAAGGGGGTGTGAAAATCCCCTTTCTTTTTCCCTCTCTTTTTGTTTTAAGTATTTTTAAGTGGAGCTTTATTATGTATTTTATTAAGTCATTTATATCCCTCGTTCATTTTATGGATGTATTTATGGAAATTACTAAAATCCAGATAATTAACTACTAATATATATATCTTGTCTATTACAGCCCTTAGTATCTTAGTATTTACCATTTAAAATTACTGCATTGCAGTTAATAGTTTTGAAATGCTTGTAGTTTCAATGTATTCATGTCCTAAAATTCATTAATAATATTGGACATCCCTGACGCTGTTTGAATCACAATTATGGATTTAAACATCATTATCTTGTATGATTATACAAAGAAAAAGTAAAACTATGGATTAAAACATCATCTTGTATGTTTATACAAGGAATTCCACAGGTTAGTATTTACATAGTAAAAAGTCAATTAGTAATTAAGGAAATGATAATTATATGGCTGAAATTTATTAAAATATTAAAAAGATTTTACATATGTGGATAAATAAATAAACGGTTACCCTTTTTCCAGTTGCTCTCGCGTAGAATATTCAATTTCCCCAGCTCTCAAACCATTGGTTACTCTTTATGTAAATAGAACCCCTCACCGTACGATTTACTAGTTCAGGGTGAGTATTACCTGGAAAAGAATGTTGAATTGATTAGTTTTAAGTCAATTAAATAATAAATGTAATTTAATATAATAATATGAAAACTGGTGAAAACAGCACTTACTATGTTTTATGTTTTCCCCAGGGTTCTTTTCTTGGAATCCTTTTTATTTTAGGACTTACCTCTGGGATTTCTTGAAGTCGTCTTGATTTGGAGTCTTCTGGTTTTGGAGTTTTCTAATTTTGGTAAGTGTCCTATTTTTGGGTTACATTTGTTCGACTTCGTTGCGGCGAAGTTTCTTAACAGCTTCTTTTCCGAATCCTACTTCGGAGCAAAGTCGACAATCTCCCGAACCATTCTAACATCCCCCAAAACGTTATAAATCTGAAAAATCACGAGACATGATAGAATTTCGTCTCTCACGGAATTCATTGTGATAAGTGTTGATAATGTGGAACTGAAAAACAAAACTGAACATAAATAATAAGATAAGTTTCTGTGAAATGATACAATGCGATGAATAAAAAATGAAATAGACCGAAATGATTTAATTGTATTTTTGTAATTAATATTTCAAATATTTCATGATTTTCGTAGTATTTTGTTAAGTTATTGAAAAGTTCCCACTCCCTCATTCTCGAACTGCTCGCCTATTACGAAACTCTGAATAGTTATATTAATGAGACCCCCAGTTACTTATCAATAACTAGGTTGGTCAGTATCATGTATGTATTATTTTGAATGTATGAATGTTTTGTGGTATAAGTTGTAATAATTATTCTATAGTAAAAGTATAAAAAGTCACCAGGGTGTCATTTCACCAACCTCTTTGAAACAAAAGTAATATAGTTGTGTAAGTACTCGTGATATAGTATGTAAGACGAATGAACCAGTTCACCTCCGATAAATCTGCATTTGTGTGACGCAGTGGTACACGAATAACGAGGTTCGGAGACATCTACCCCCTTAGGCGAAGCCTTTGCGGCAGGATAAGAAGAGTGTTGGAAGTAATATCGTCCGCTGCTCTTCTCTTAAGTTAGGAGTCAGGTAAATCTATATCTATTTGTTAACTGACTACGATTCTGTTTTAAAAAATAGTACATTTAAATATTTAAATATAGAAATATATAAGGGAAAGTGGGGGAAGAATGGGGCCCCTATTGACATGGAACTTTGTCACAAATTCCAACAATATATATAATTTATATATTATATATTAATTTATATATAATCTAAGGTAGGTTAATATTTCCATAGTTAAGGGGTCACCGGGTATTTCTTTAGACCATCCTTCCCTACAAATAGTGATTCCTGGAATTATCCCCTCATACATAAATATTATATATAATATATATAAATATATATATAATACTATATTACTGCTAAAAAACTATTATATATAATATAATTATATACCATCGATTCAGCAACCTCCGCCGAATTCCCATTCAACATCAAGATACTCTCCTTCATGATAACATCTCCAAGATCTCTCCTTCTCGATATACTATTATACGATATTGCATATATTAATCGATCGAGCTCTTAAATCCCATTTATAAAAAGCTTTGTTCAAGTTTTTGGTTCAAAAATGTTATTTAACCCAAAAGATCTATTACCTGTAAAGGTATACATTAATCTACAAACGAGACTGGATCCAAAATGAGTATTGACAAGGCTATAATACAGTTGGGCAGTGGTACTTGCTAGCTGAGCCTATTCGCCCTAAGTCACAGAACATATCTACATTAGTAGAACCAAACACTGACGTACGTAAGGAATGTTGAGTTGGGCATTTGCTTAACTCCATATTTTTTTTTACAGATGTCACATAACACCACTCACGGGCACAGCCCTAATAGAGGAGGGGTAGGTAGTGTAATTATTATTATCATTATTCATCACCATTAATGCTATCACTACTGTATCAACATCACCATATTACTAGGCCAGTCAAATAATATCTTTATCCTAATCACTATCAAGGTTAGCTACTATTCTCGAGCCCAAAAGTAAAAACCTTGACTTCAGTTCTGATAGATAGCCTCGTTTCAAGTAAATTCCTTAATAGATAGTATCTCTTCGTTAATGACAAAAATGTATATATCGAGTTGATAAGTCGATTGAATCCTTCACTAATCAATATATTACCATAATCTTGGATTATTAGCTACGTGCTCAATAAAATAATCTATTGCCCAAGTTTGCCTCTCATTTTATTTCTCTGTGGATTGAGTTGTTACTTCGTCCTTAATGCAATTACTTGATCTGATAAATTTATTTTTTCTTTATTCGTGCAAGTGGAAATCAGGGTTATCAACTCCTGAGCCTATTCACTGCTGTGAATCATACACATGTACACTGGAATAATATTCATAAAAAAAATAACTAGAGTATAAACTATAAAAATAAATAAGTTATGATATATATTATTATATAGTTATAATAGTATTATATATATATATATATATAATAAATAAATATATATAGATATAGATAAATATATTTAATAATAGATATATATGACTAGATATAGTTATACATTATTAGTAATACGTTTCTTCACGCCATTCCAGTTGCTTTTTCCACCAGTGAAGGCATAATATATATAGGCGTTATCATGAGATAGCATACAATAAAAGGTATATGGGACGATATATAAAAGACCTGCTGTATGTGAGTGATAGGGTATACATGTATATTATATTATATATATATATATATATATATATATATAGTAATGATAGGTATGAATCCCAGACAGTTTGTACAGTATATAAAGTATATACTTAGTATATGTTATATAGGCATGAGAATATGATATTTAAATATAGGTGGAACTCATACTATATATAAAGCAAGACGGCGGAAGGACGAACACCAGCCACCTACTACCTTCAACCTATAAATTAATAGAATAACTCTATGCCTCCATATAGTACTCATATATAAGCTGATAGGAGGTATCCAATGAATAATTGTATTAGGGTGATACAGTGCAATTATAAAATAATATAATGAGTTAACACCTCTCAGTACTCCTATTTATAGGACCTCTTTATACCGCTTATATATATATTATTGAGGTATAAGAGATAGTATAATTACTAAAATAGAGTAGTATGAGGTAGATAAATATAATGTTAGAGATATATCACTAATATAGATGGAGTGGTGATGGGATGAGCTCATTATATATTTAAAATGAACTATAATCTATAAATCTATAATAGGGAGCACCTAAACTATATAGTAATAAATATATATAAATGATTAATATAATAACGTAGTACTCACGGTGTGAAATAACTAGACAGGAGTATAAGGTAAGGATATAGAGTATGAATATATAAATACTCATAAAGAGGGTATTTTATATATATAATAATAAACTATTGATAAACTTATATAATAATAAAATATAAATAATGATATATGTATATATATATAAATAACTATTAAGTATTATTATATATAATAATAGTAGATAATATATAAGTATAATAAAAATAAGGTATGAAGAAATAATCATTTTAATCTGATAAAACTAAAATATATGGAATATGGATAATATATAATATATAAGGACCGCGAGCGGCGAAAGGAGCAAGCAAGGGGAAAGGAAGGGAGGGAGTGGCTAATGGATGGAGAAAAATACCTTATAGATAAGTATAAATTGATGAATAAAATTGAGAGGAGTCATTCCCCACAATGCAAAATAAATGCAAAAATGATCCTGATTAAATCAATATATAAAACTGCATTTTTATATTTTCGCTGTTAGCGCTAGCGAGATCTCCGATGCGGATGCCCAGGCGGTGTGAGCCTATCCCTACATAAGAGGTATTGTCGAATTTACGCATTCATATTAAGAGCTGAAGAGCTAATCTATAGGGAATCATCTATTGACATTAAACTTCTCCACAGTTTATTATCTAACCTCTCCTCCCGCACCCAACTACTTATTATATACATATATTAGCGGTTACAATCCAAACTCATTTTTTATGAAACATATTTTATATATATCATTCTCAAGTACAAGAATCTCTCAAATTTACATAACACAAAATCATCGTCAAAAAAAGATACAAGTATGTTGTTCTGTTTGCCCTGCAGCAAATAAATCTTGTCAATACATGAACATGAACTAATACATTAACCAGTTAACATTACATACTAACATAATCATACAATACATACATATCATACATACATACATACAGTACATACATATACATACAATACATTACAACACAATAAATATATAATAAATAATAATAGTATATAATATAAAATATATACTATATATAATATATATGTATATATATAATATATAATATAAAAATATATATATTATATATATATAAATATATAATATATATATATATAATAATAATATATATTAATATATAAATATTATATATCGCGAGGACTGAGATACCCTTGTATAGTTACTGTAAATGTGTATTTAGTGGAATAAAAATACATGACTGGCTCAGGATATAATTAGAAATACCAATTTATGAAGAGAATTACATAGGGTTAGGCACGACGTGTTAGGTAAGACTCCAAGCCCATTAATAAAATTCTTTATAGTCTTTTTTTAAGTAAAAATCAATTTAAATGGTAAAAGAAAAATAAATTATTAGAATTTTATATGAAAGTGTAAAAAAGAATAAATGATTTATAAAATTAATAATTTAAAGAAAAAATCAAAACTAACTTTAAAATAATAATCAAATATATAAATTAAAATTCAATTGAAAAAATTTTCCTTCCTACTCTGTTCTTTAAGAGATAAATATTTATTCTCTAATTTTAACAGAGTAGATACTTTCATATTATCATAGTAAAATATATAGAAGAAAAAAAGCACAAGTGACATCATTCCCTTGCCTAACGAGCGAAAAAATACGAAAATTTTCAAGGGTACGAAACTTTCGTACTTTCGCTCACCCAGTTAAATCGTACGAAATAATATGAAGACACTAATGAATTGAATCTGAACTTCCCTATATCGGTTCGCCACTCTGCTAGATACCCTCGATCTTCAATCTCATTCGAGTAATGTGGGTAATATATATATGTAAAAGGGTAAAAATAAATAAATTAAGATAAATAATAATTATAAAATGTATACTTTATGTATATATAATATGGTGTAAATACTATCAGGTGATAACAAGAAATAAATATTATAACTGTATAAACTACTGTAAATGTATACATTAGTTATAGATCCTCACTAATAAAATGTATAATAATAAGACAAAAAGGCTAAGATAACTCTTAAGTTACACCGATGAGATATTACTCAAAATCAATTAACTATTATTAAGTATAATGAAGGGTAAATGTAACTCACGAATAGGTTATCAATAATGGGGATAATAATAATAATAGTATTTAAAGTACCTTATATATATATATTATATATATACACTCCAATTAAATCACTGTAAGTATGTAACTAATGATATATAATCATCATATATCAATAAAATCACTTAGCGGGTATAATAACACGGAGGGCGTCTCAGGATTTCTTTTTCGGAGGGGGGCCAGACAAAAATCGTCTTCTATACCTAAGACACATGATGGTGAGGGATTATAGATCAATATAAGATATATGATTAGATACGGGTAGTTATATATATATATATTCATGAGTACTCACTATTAGGTAGGTGAGTCGATATATACGGGGTACTAGCTACTATAAAATATATCGCCTATAAATAATATAAGTGATACAATATACTCAATAATATAGACACTAGGTACTCATAAAATGTAAATCTAATGATCACCCTAATATAATTAATAGTTATATAATTTCTTATCTGGAAATAAATTATAAATATAACAGAAAAAGAATAATATATAAATGAAATATATAAAATAATGGTAAAATATTAATAATTATATATAAAATATAAAACTCAATAAATAAAATAAATATTAAATAATAATCATAAATATATATATATATAGAGTGACTAAATATAATATATATAAAACTAAAATAAATATTATAACCTTAATAGGCAATAATAAAACTAGCACTAAGTTATATATAAAATTATATATATATAGAGTTATATAATAAAATATAATATATCCAAACTCACTAATTAAACAAAAATGAAAATACAAAGAAATTATTATATATATATATATATAAAATTATTAAACATCTCCGATCCGTATGTTTTTTACTTATATTATGTATGATGCTTTAAAAAAATGAAACTAGGTCGTAGAATAAAATTTATACAGGAGGGGAGCCATTCGCCACCCCAATAGGGGCCCCCCCACCCTGCGATTACGCACTGTAAATAATATCACCTCAAAAATAATAATAATATAATAGGTATACTCTAAAAACCTAACCTAACTAACCACCCAATAAATAGAAATAAAATATAATAATGAATAAATATACCGTATATTATATAGACTACCCATAAATATAAAAATCTACCTATATATGGATAATATATCCCAGCTTTCTCTTGTGCCTCACAAAAAGCGAGGCCACACAGCAGATTATTTTAACTTGAATACAACTATGCCAAATAAACCATTATGCTCCTCAGTGCTTTGAGTTAATACTTTAATTACATCACGCTCGATATTTACCTCCTATTGGTAATATAATTAATTAGTGCCAGTAATGGAAGTAGAAGTGCTAGAATCTCGTATAATTGAAGAAAAATAGCTTTAAAAGGCTTAATACTATGTAGTCTATCTCACCTTACCATTCTTTAAAAAACCAACCAACAACTTACTTACAACCTAATTTCCAGAAAAAATCCCAAAGGCGGCAAAAAATAAATAGTTGGAAGTATACAGACCTATAGCCATTAAAAATATTCTCATCTCAATAGATATATAACCTAGAAAGTAAAACCAATATATACTATACCGAATTAAAATAAACTCACTACCTCACTAACTAAACTACCTCCTCCTATAGTATAATATGTAACGGTATGAGTAAATATAAAAGTTATAAGTTAATATACTATTAAATATTATATCCATATAAAATGGTATAATATAGACATAGACGCTAATGCCCAGACTCAATATAAAGCCGTGTCAAGGTAGGCACAAAAAAGCATAATGAGTATATAATATATACTATACAATAAAATACTAGAAATACCTATAGTAATATAGAATAAATACATAAGTATATATAAATAACTTAACTTATATACTAAAAGAATAAATAAATATGGCACATAAAGCATATCAGATATTCAGTCCACCTGTAATATATAAATATATATATAATATAAGTATACAGTATATACAAAATAAAAAAATTTAAACCCATTATAGGACACCAAACCGTATACTTGAACAACATGCCCACTCAATATGTGTTGAATCACGAATCTCAGTTGCACTCCTCAAAAAAAGAGATATAAAATAGTAGTAATTAAATATTTAATACAAAAAAAGCATATTTCAAAACATATATATATTATAGTATTGATATATACTAATAATATATATGTTATATATATATAATATATATAATATTATATATATGTATATAGGTAGATAGAAATAATCATATATAATATTACATATATATTTATATAGTAGGTACTAATATATATTACCATAAACAATATATCGAAATAAAATAATAATGAGTATAATAATCTAATATAAACCTATAATATTAAATAGTACCAAATGTATATACGTATAAATAAACACTCCAAAAATAACCTATAGATATTATAGCTATATATAGGATAGTATAACTTAGAGTACCCTAATAGTATGATACCATCAAATTATTATACTACAATAATAAAATACTATATATATATACTTAAAATAGAAAAATATAATACTATCTATATATAAAGAATATATATAAAAGAATAAATATATAAAAGTATAATATATATATTATATTAATATATAGAGGGATACATATTTAACGTATTATTAATAGGTTTAAGACACTAAATTATTTGTTATTTATTAAACAGAGACCTGTACAATCATTGTCTGCTTTTAAAATTCAAATGTTGTAAGTAAACAGGGCACCTCCCATTTCCACACAGTAAACTTTACAATAACCAGAATATTAATAGTGTGTAGCTGTGTTGTGTTTGTATGTATGAATGTTTTTGTAAGTGTGTATGCGTGGGGGATAATCAAGGACAGGAAAAGAATGTGTGTATTCATAATGTAAATATTTAAAAAGTAATCAAGCCGGGGCAGAAAGCCTTGGACCGGGCGAATAGAATATCACGTCACAATGGAAAAATAGCCAATAAGCTTTCTCCCAGTAACGTGATACTATACGTATGAAATATATATACTATACATATAAAAATCTAATATATAATATATAATAATATATAAGATAATAATAATAGTATTGATAATAGTAATAAGGGGATTATTTCTGGTATATATAACTATAGAAATAGTATATATATAAGATATATAAAAAATAATCAAGATATAAATAATTATAATATAAATAAGGTGATGATATAGAAAAATAAAAATAAGATTATATTAAATATAAATCTAAAATTATATATATAGAATAATATAATATGAATTATAATATTATCTTAGACGTCAAAAAGGAAGATCGAATATTGTCATGGCTTGACCAGAAAGGAAGGTGGTAAAGTCGCCAAAAGAAGGTATATTGGAGGCCCAAGAATAAAACACGCCGCATGCTTCAGCTCAAAACGCGACAGTCAAAGTGCCTTGCCACCGTAGGCGTGGATTCGCACTTCCTAATATCGTGGCCCAATGATGAAACAAGATACAAAAGTGTGATAGCCCTCAATACCTTTGATTTAATGTGAATAGATTTTACTATTTTGATTGTTTCTGGGGAAAGAACCAATGTGGCTATCTTGAGTTATGTGGTGCATGTATTAGAAAGATGGAGCTGTAATACACTATCGCGCGCTGTAAACTGCAAGTTACGTAAAGTATTGGCAGGCGTACATCGGTGCTGACGGGCGGCCCTCCGGCAAATGACAGAGAACAAGCAAGAAAAAAAACACCCCAAACTAAACTAAAGGGACAAGCTTTTGTGCTCGCTCCTATGGAAACACGAACGAGAGATTCGAAAGGGCCCATATGAGAGAGGGGAATCCTCTTTCTGAAGGTGAGCCGAAAAGCTCGTCTCAAACCCTGTTGTAAAATGTGAAACTTTTATATATATATATTATATCATTATTATAGGGGGCCGTATGCACTGTATCCCACCACTATAATATATAAGTATATATATAAAGATAAAAATATATCATACTTAATATCTAAATTAATACGACTCACGCGCCTCCTATAGTAGTGAGTGTCATCGGTAATCCTGAGAGAGCATGAGACGACCCATTCACGTCAGCAACTATACGCTAAACTATAGATGACCTACACCAGCTATTATTAGATTACGTATTAAATAAGAGAATATAAACAACCAAACTCGCATATCAAATAATTATACCTAAAATACATACTCAAATATCTTATCAAAATACTACTCACCATTACCCATAATACCTATATATACGTCCACTATGACACTATATGACATACCACCATATGAACCCTCATAAACTACTCGTACTATAGTACTACCTCCACACCCAAAATACATAAGGATACAATACCGATAAGTACTGAAGAGTAATGATTTTTAATCAAAAGGAAATCAATAACATAATATATATATCCCATATACTATAATATCAGTTATTCTCATAATAGATAGTAAAACAAGCCTTAAGTAAATAAGAAGAAATAATATATATAACGCAAAAAATAAAATAATATCAAATAATAACACATTCCATAGGATATATATACTAATAAGTAAAACATCATATATATTATGATATATATATATCTCTATAATAATATCTATATTAATTATATTATATACTTAATAATAGTATAGCCCAAACTATATAATATATAATTGAGGATGGCCAAAAAACATGATTTCCACCGAACATAAATATAGTAAATCTCCGTATAAGTAGAACAAAAAGCGCTGTAACCAACCAAAAATAAATATCTGTGAGGAGTAGTTAATGTTTTACTAGAGCGGGCTATTCCATGTGAAATAGATTACCTCTTTATATATAGCAGATTTTGAAATTTTTGAGGAACATAGATTAATTTTCTAATAGCAACAGGCTCGTAAGTAAATACGAAAGCTCTTTACGATGATTGGGTGTTT